>JAGDQP010034572.1:0-20033 GCA_022664845.1 Lepisma saccharinum | reverse complement strand
TGAAAAGGTCCAGCAAGATAAGCATATCAGCATTGTCGATATTGGTATGGAGCTAGGCATTGACCACAAAACTGTGTTGAACCATTTACACAAAGCTGGCTACAAAAAGAAGCTCGATGTATGGGTTCCGCATGAGTTGAACGAGAAAATCATGATATACCGAATGGACATCTGCGATGCGCTGCTGAAACGCTATGAAAACGAGCAATTTTTTAACGTGTCATAACCAGTGATGAAAAATGGATCACGTACGACAATCGGAAGCGTAAAAGATCGTAGAGAAGAGAAGCCGTCACAAGCGTTCGCGAAGCCAGAATTGACGCCGAATAAGGTGATGCTATGTGTGTGGTTGAAATACACCAAACCACTAGATCACGGGGACACTCACACCAACCAAAGCCAAAATAAACTGAACCGTTTCGCCAGAGAACACAAAAGGTTCAAAACGGTATAAGCGCCGGGCAAAAACAGCCTAAGAGTTGAACATCAGAACACTCCTGACACTCTCCAATGAAGCCACGCCAATCTTCACAACTAGAAGGTGCCCCAATGTGTGTCTTTCCCCTAAAGAAGGGTAAGAAAGAAAGCAAGTGAACTTCACTTTCCAGTGGACAAGTGGATAACGCTTGCGAAGAGTCAACAATGACACTGACTGGAAGCCGGCCAGCTGGACCAACTCAAGTGGGTCACTCGAGAGCTAAGTCACGACTTCACCAGTCGAGGTCATGTCCCACGGCCACATAATGTACGAGAAAAGACAAAGCATCAAACTATTGAATCAAAATGAGCATCATCTCTTATCACCAGGACACGCCAGTACCGGAAATCCCAAAGAGGGAGCACACGATTACCGGAGGGTTATAAAAATCCGAAATATAGTACAGACATAGGCAATGGAAAAAGAGGGGGTGAGACAGAGAAGGAAAGAATTCCCCATCCCCACCAGAGAAGAGAGCGCAGAGAACAACCCACATCACCGCATGGAAAATGCCACAGTAGCCCAAGCTTCCATACACACAGACTTCAGAAGGTGATAAATCAAAGTTTATCCATAAACTTACGCAAGTCACCGAAGTTAACTTTAAAACTCAAATAAGAGAAAAGTTGGCAAAAATAAAACATTCTGAATCTCTCAGAACAACGAGTGAATAGTAAACGCTCTCACGCACCAGTAATGGAACAAGCACTGCAGTAGGACCTACAGTTGAAAACTTCACTAGTGACATTCGCCGTATTCTAGCGGAAAGAGTAGGAGAAATAAAAGTTCTAACATACTACCTATCTGCCAGAAGACAGCGATGTTGTTCGCTAGTGTACAAGGTAACTGTAGCGAATTTTGAACTCAATATTAACGTAAAAATCCATAAATAAAAACACTGAAAGTTTAATGTGCGTGTACTCGCCTTAATACGAATTAAATTCAATTCAATAAAACACTTGTACTATACGCGATAGTGTAAGTTCAAGATATATCTGCATAAAGCATCATGGTTCAAATTAACCTAAATATTAGCTACCACTACATGCGATTTCAATAAAATGTTTAAATCCTTTTTATTCATTGTTTATTTCAACAAAACGACAGAAAGATCAAGTTATTGAACACAAATTACTCAAAAATTCATATTTTCATATGCATCGAAGTTTATTTGAACGAAAAAAAAAAATATCATTCGTATTTGAGTTGAAATTAATATCTCTTGAGGAGAAAAACCTGACAGTTCATAAATTCGGTTCGGAAAAAAGAAGTATGTTTAAGAAACACTATTCAGTCCATGGAAATTCATTCAATTATACTGTAGTTGAAATTTTTGCATTGACAAAATCGTTTCATTTAAAACTTTAAGTCAAAAATTGATTGTATGTAATAATACGAAAATTCACTGTTTTATATATAGAAGATATCGATAGTATTATCAAATATTCGAAACTTCTGACCCTTTCCCACTGTATCACTGTCACTATAAAATATGGACCAATTTTATGAGCACTTTTCAACATTACATCATAATATGACAAATCGAGATCTCTGACATTTTTTCGATGTTTCGAAATAAATATTTGAAATTTCATAATACAAAATTGGATATTTTGGGGTTTAGCGATCATACAGTTTTGAAACTGGTTAAAATTTAAATGTAAATAAACGGTACGGAACCAAAGCCGACGAAACAGGGTGCAGATACTCAACTGATGCCGAACGAATAAAGTAAGTACGGTGAGCTGATTGCACTAAACTTATCGCATGAGTAGCTAACGAAATTCATTATGGGAGTATACAAAGTACAATATTACTAAAATCATAAAACATTAAACAAACAAGGAGAGAAACCAGAGATCTGTTAGCGGACTTTAGCTTACTTAAATCAAAGCATTACGACATATGGTCGACCCATGCTCCCTTACCTGGTTTACTCAAGTATGTCGAAATATTGACCTTGCACTCGAAACTTTACATAAAAAATATTATACATAGTGCACAAACAATTTTCAGTACCGAAAACAGAATTTAGAAGTAATTTATGCTCGAGAAAGTCCAAAACACGAAATATATAATTATTCACTGAGATTCAAATATGTCTTTTCGTTGTGCATCCAACAGATTGGAAGATATCACGACGGAATTTCAAACTTAAAAATTTATTTCCTGATAAGCGAACATGGTTTTTTTAAATTACTATTCGCTAATTTTGACGTTACCTGAGGCAGGAGCACTGATTTAGATATGAAACGAAAGTTTAAAGTATACTTAAAAGAAAACTTTATGGAGAATCAGTGTCCTGCAACCTCTTACCGTCGCATCTTATACTAGTATATCTCTAACAGGGAACACCTCCTTCATCGACAAATGACGTACGAAAATCGGAAGAACAAAATAAACCCCAGAAGCAGATCTCGGTTTCAAACCTAAACTAATAATATCTGAATTTTGGCACACTGAATGAAATTTCAAAAGCACAATATATCTTATAACTGGAAATAAATGATAAATTAATTAATATAAGAAAATTAATGAGTTTAGCGAGCAAGGAATTCTCTTAGCGGGAAGATTTGCCAGTGATATAAAACCACAGACTTGAGGTTTGGTGCTATCAGGGATGCTGACATTATCACCCAATTAGAAAATAAGTAACAAAAGGATGAGGAAAGAAAGATACGTCACAAAGTAGTTCAAGAAACAAATCTTTACGCCAAGAAAGCTAAACAAAAGAGAATCAAAAGATTAATCCATTGCTCGAAAACACAGAAAAAAAACTGATGACATCACGATCACGATAGTAAGAATCTTTCGGCTTTGAAGCTCAGCATCAGAAAATCCGTAACAATAATGAATAAAACAAATGGAACGGAGCTCCATAGTCGGTTACATGGTGGGACTGGAAGGGAATCGTCCACCATGAGCTACTTCCAGTTGGTCAGACAATTAGTTCTCAACTCTACTGTGAACCACTAGAGAGATTACGCCAGGCAATTGAAAGAAAACGGCCCGAATTGAATAATAGGGAAGGTGTTCTCTACCATCATGACAACGCCCGACCACATACTTCTTTGATGAACCGACAAACATTGCGCAAGCATGGTTGGGAAGTTTTGATGCATCCACCGTATAGTCCAGACATAGCCCCTTCGGAGTATCGCTTGTTCCGATATCTGCAGAACTCTCTCAATGGAATTAAGCTGGTTTCACAAGAAGCCTGCGAAAACCACTTGATTCAGTTTTTCAACCAGAAACCACAGAAGTTCTTCACCGATGGCATCATGGCTCTACCCGCAAAATGGCGAGACATTGTCGATAATAATGGAGCATATTTGGTTTAAATAAATTCATTTGCACTCTATAAGAAAATCAGTTTAAATTTACTAAAAACACCACGAACTTTTTCTCAGACCCAATATTTTCTCATAATTATGTTACGTGTATATTATCAAACCTGGAAAAAAATTTGATTCAATCCTCTTTTCGTCATCATAGCCATTCATTTTATATCATTATTTGCATGTATCCAAATATTAGTGTCTTAATCTTACGCTGAGTCGAATTTGTAGTAGTCATGATTAACTCGTATTGATCTAATGATAACGAAACAAAGATGATTTAAAGTGCGACATATACTAAAGTTCACTCAAAACGTATGTAAACATGAACTGGAATAGGCAATTCAAAATATCTTTATTTCTCATATGATTCCAAAAGGAAATACCTGCGTGTACGATGTAGTAGATCAAACAAAGTCAATCTGAACTTCGGGAGTTGTTAAGGTTCTCAGTGTAGAGGAACTAGCACGCAACATGTACCAGAAATCAATTGACACACGACACACATAGCTTACTCTCGAATAGTCAACAATTTATACTTATCTGTAACTACTGAATCCTGAAGATGATAGTTCAGAATCCATACATATTTACTTTAAAACATTATCTGAAGATATATTTTGGATTCCATACCAAACAATATCATCTCACATAATCTACCATAATAATAATGGATTTATCAAGAATGTAAACACACTGTTTATATTCAGAAAATCCGCGCATCGATCTCACAAATTACGCAAATCATCAAATTTGCCTGATCATAAAATATTATTCAGTTTCAGCTCAGATGGGAGAACACTTCAATTAGTTCTGTTTATAGTTGAAGACCTGAATTGCAAAACATCCCAAGTCTACCGGAGTATTTTTTTCAGGAGGAACAAAAAACAGTCCAAGGACTTGGGATGTTATTCTATTCAGCTGAAATTATTTTGTATTAAAAAAGGTTTTGAATTGGAGTTAGGATGTAATATTATGCAAGTATATGGGCCTTGCAACAAAAATGCCGACGAAAATAATAAAAAAAAGAAAATACGGTAAAAGTGGATTTGGGATGATTTGCACTTCAGGTCTTCAGTTGTTTGTTGTTTGATTAGCTGCCATGAATATTTCTCAAACTCAGTTAATTATTTAATACTATCTTCTGTTGATCACTGCCTTCTACTCTATTCATGCTTTACTTACAACTATATTGTTCTTAAAACAAATTTAAAGAGGTATTTTTAATTTACAAGATTATAGATTCTCAAATTTTAACATATAAATATTCATATGCTTTTAATTTGATCAAAAGTTTTAACATGATAATTAATATTGTTTATAATTAAGAACAAATTTACATATTTTATTCTTACTCTATCCACTTTAGTCCTGTGGAAATATATACAAGGGTCTTGCACAGACCGGAGCCTGGGGATGCTTTGATGAATTTAATCGAATATCTGTTGAAGTTTTGTCGGTAGTAGCAGTGCAAGTAAAATCTGTTCAGGTAATCATACACTACCATAATTTGCTTGTAGTTTATAAATCAATTATAACAGACTAATGAGTTTACAAGATTTTAGAATAGAATAGAAATTTATTCGTATGTGTAGTAAATACAGATCGTGACCTGTGATACATGACTCGTTTAGGTCTCTACCAGATGTGTAAATATGAAACCGGAATTTGTGCATAGACGGCGTTAGCTGTCACTGTGGTTACCGTAAAACTGCGTTCTTATCGCCACTTGCTTGTTTTGACTGCTGATAACGATTTGCAACTCACAATCAGACAAGTTTCATGTCAGATTGTAGTGTTCAATAGCGTTGAACATGGCGCAATTTGTACCTACAAACTACAATTTGCGGACAGCATTGATTTTTTGTTACCATTTGAAGAAAACTGCTGCAGAATCGCATCGTATGCTTGTCGAAGCTTACGGTGATTATGCTCTTGGTAAGTCCCACTGCTGTGAGTGGTTTTAAAAAAAATAAAAGTGGCGATTTTGACGTGAGAAACGAAGAACGTGGAAGACCACCAAAAAAGTTTGCAGACAGCGAATTGCAAGCTTTGTTGGATGAGGATGGCGTTCAAACGCAACAATAGCTCGCGGATCAATTAAATGTGACATGAGAAGCAGTTTCCATACGTTTAAAAGCCATGGGCAAGATTCAGAAGGTGGGGAAATGGGTTCCACATGCATTGACTGAACGACAGCAGGAAAACCGAAAAAAACACTTGCAAAATTCTGCTCGTCAGGTACAAAAGGAAATCATTTCTCCATCGAATTGTGACTGGTGACGAAAAGTGGATCTATTTCGAGAATCCTAAGCGTAAAAGATCATGGGTAACTCCAGGAGAACCGGCGACATCGACTGCAAGACCAAAACGCTATGGACATAAGACAATGCTTTGTGTTTGGTGGGATCAAAAGAGAGTGATATATTATGAACTGCTGAAACCTGGCAAACGTTAACGACAACAAATGATCGATTTGCATCAAGCTTTGCGTGAAAAACGACCAGAATATGACCAAAGGCAACATAAAGTGATTGTGCTTCACGATAATGCACCCTCCCACACAGCAAAACCGCTCAAGAAAACGATTGTGACGTTTGGCTGGGAAATCCTTCAGCATGCGGCTGACTCACCAGACTTGGCGCCTTCCGATTTTCACTTATTTGCATCCATGGGATATGCACTTGCTGAGCAGCGCTTCCCATCTTACGGAAATGTACGGAAATGGCTTGATGACTGGTTTGCAGCACAAGAGGTACAGTTTTTTTGGTTTGGCATCCACACATTGCCGGAACGATGGCAGAAATGTATCGCTAGTGATGGCCAATACTTCGAATAAAATAGTTCTTAGCATTTTCATCCAATCACTGTGTCTTTTCTGTACATAAATTCCGGTTTCATATTTACGCACATGGTATACATAAGATAGAACATAATTAATTTTAAAAGGTTGTGTCAATTAACATAACTATAAATGATTACATAATGAGTCATCACTCAAATTAATTATTGACGCATAAAAACCCTTATTTA
The DNA here is from genome assembly GCA_022664845.1 of Lepisma saccharinum. NCBI lineage: Eukaryota > Metazoa > Arthropoda > Insecta > Zygentoma > Lepismatidae > Lepisma > Lepisma saccharinum. The sequence continues at coordinate 13,184 of JAGDQP010034572.1, read as the reverse complement.
CCAACAATATAAATAGCTCTGATTTAAAGTTATTAATATTTTCAATACACTTCAGGTCATTCGGTAGTTTATTGTACAATCTGGTACACACTAGAATGAGTTGATCCAAAATCTTGTCTTTCTGAAAAAAAAAATTGTTTGTATTTTGCCTTGTATGATAGTTGTGTATATTTGTAATGTAAGTAAATAAGTGACATTTTTTCTTTATAAATATTACGCTCGTATAAATAGATAGACATGAAACTGTTAGATTTTTTTAGATTTGTACATATTTTTACATGATGACCTGGGGCTCATGTTAAAAATAATTCTGGCAATTTTCTTTTGAATTCGAAAAGAATTTACACTAACATGTGATACATCCCAAAATATTATTCCAAAGCTAATAAGAGAAAAGCTAATTTTGCGTAATATAATGAGAGCAGAGTTTGTTGGGAGACTATACCTTGTAATTTACATATGGTGAAGCAGACACCATTCAGTTTTTTTGTTAAGTTCAAGAATGTGATCACCCTATTTTAGCTTTTCGTTTAATGTTACACCTAAGAATTCACTTTTCGAAGTGTATTCACTTAAAGAATTTACTATTATAGGGGAAACGTAAACGTTCGATGAGAAAGATGAAAGTATAGATTTTTTTATTTATCTATATTTACGTTTAAACTGTTTATTGAAGCACACACTATTAATCTCGCAATCATTGATTTTAAGTTATTTTCTTCTTCCTGATGAGGATTAGATTCAGCAGGATTAGAAACAAAATTGGGCCTTTTTAAAAAGAAACAGCCAACCTAGGTCTAGACGGGTGTTTCCGAGCTTTATTGTGCTTTTTCGGGTTTAAATTGGAATAAATGTGAAAAGATAAAAATAAACTTACAAGAATTAATTTTTTTTTTCAGGATGCAATCAGAGAGAAGAAAAAGAAATTCAACTTCATGGGAGAAATTATTAGTTTAAAGCCATCAGTTGGAATATTTATTACAATGAATCCAGGTTACGCAGGTCGCACAGAACTACCAGAAAATCTTAAAGCTCTCTTCAGGTAATAATCAAATGAATGACATCCGGTTGTTGTTTCTTCTACTTGAGATAGGATGGAGTAGATGATCACAATCAGCGTAGACTTAAATTGTAGAATTTATAAAGCAATAAAAGCGCAATAGAATTTTACAAACAGCATATTGCAGAAAGAAACTTGAGTAACTTTGGGGTAAATTTAGGAAACTAAAAAAAATATATATATATATATATATATATATTTTTAATATAAAATTGTATACATAAAAATATATATTAAAGATATGGTTTAGAAGTTTTTGCCACAGTTTTTCTAAACTAGAGAATTGAGTGACTGACACACTTCCTATCGTAAAATATTAACCCATCTTAATACAACTAAAATACACGATTAACTCATCTATATCAGAAATATGACTCAGGTTCTTTATTGCGATAAATTGTTTTGTAATTTTAATAATTAAAAATACTGAACTGTTATCACAGTGTTCCCTAATTTATGATCTGAATAACAAGCCAATCTTTCTCCCTCATATTTAAACCAATTGGCCTATTTAAGCCAATTGTTGGTTGGAAGTCAGTATTTCCATTATAAAGTCTTTTAAGATGGGTAGCATAACTAATGATGATAATCTTTCTGGGAACATTGAATTCCGCAAAAGCGTAATGATGACGTAATTGGTATTGTTAATTCAAGTTTAAGGTGTTTTCATGGCTTTCTGAATATTGTCTCCACGTTATTTTGAACAATGAAGTCCAGCAATCCCACAGCTACTGATATTGATCATAATTTTACGTAGCAAACCCGTTGAGGGAGAACAACAGTAGGCTCTTCGGAATACCTTTGACTTTGTAAACTATTTACAGTATCTGTGATGGTCTAGAACGCATAAATCTAAATAAACGTGGAATAAAATAACACAAAGACAAGGTCAAAAGGTCACAAAACTATTTTGAAAATCACCATAAAAGAGGCCACCACAAAGTCATTCTACATAACCCGGTGGAATGAAACGCAAAAATGTTTATTGACTAAAAAACTTTTTTCTATAACATTATGTAGAAATATCCATTTCTTTTTGCATAGGCTTAGTCTGTTAGATTTGCGTAATAATACGTGTGGTAGAAAAATTAATTCATTTATAATTTCGTTAAATCAAGATTGCAAAATTATGCTACATTTTACCATTAATTCAAATTTTAAAACTGGATATCTGTTAATGTTAGGCACATAACATTAACATCATTATGTTGAGGTTGCAACTCTGAAACCGTAGACAACACTATTCTTGCACTCTCCGTGTTACCTGTTACATTGTCATATTGAATTGAGAGAGAGAGAGAGAAAAAAAAGAGAGATTGAGAGACATAAACTCATCCAACAGCATTGTCCCATTATTCTTAAATTATGTTATCACAATTGTGTCGATTTGAATGAGCTAGGTCAAAGATAGTTGCCAAAAGCATGAGGGAGATAGAAAAGAGGTATGTACGGCAAAATAAATTCAGTTCATTGCCACTTCGCCGGGAAAAGCTCTCTGCCGACGATATATTGAAGACATTCATTTTGTGAATTACTCATATTGTGAAATGCTTTTCCTCTTCTTTCTTAAAATTATGACTTTCTTGAACACAGAGGGGCAAAATTATTTTACTTATGCAATACGTGAGAGTAATTGAAGTTCTTGAGTCTAAGATTAGGATAACCTCTTCATTCCGATTAAACACAAAGTAAGTCATAATTATGTTAACACTTAAATCGGTTAATCTGTTGTCATCTTTATCGGCTCTTGACCTTAAATGTGACGCACTGTGCGCACTATATATGGTAAATGGAATGTAAACAACATTCCATAACAACATGTAACTGTCTTTCTGTTCTTGGCAGATACAATAACGTCAAGGCTCCGTAAGAAGAAAGAAGAGTTGTAGCAAATCTGATCGAAGGTGTTTGGCTTCCCAACAGTTATTTGCAAGTGGTTTCACGAACAGCTTCACCAAAATCCACCCAGGCGTTTAACAATTGATCATATCTACGAGAAATTTGTGCGGACGAGATCAGTGGCTGATGGCTAAAAAAGTAATGCCGGCGGAACACAAAGAATTGAAGCGAACATCGCTGTTGTGCAGGAGCCATTTTTGGATAATTTTGAAAAGTCAATCACACGATGCAGTTTGAAAACAGGGATATAACATAAAACTGTGTGGAGAATCGTGACGCAGAACTTGGAAATGCCATTCATATCCAAACTATTCATTCCTTGGCAGATGATCAAAAATGTGCTGCTAAATTTTAACAAAGATAAGGCATATCGACCCCGACATTTGGCGTACCAAGTAGCATTTAGTGATGAAGCCATATTTCACGTTAGTGACCACATGAACCGACACAATATCATCTTTTGGGTTACTGAAAATCTTTGCGTCATTCTTGAGTTTCAACGTGCGTTCCCTAAAGTTAATCCATGATGTGTTGTCACCCTGGTGGTATCGTTGGACCGTACTTTTTCGATACAGAAACAAAGGCGGCTGACTCCTAGCTTCACATGTATCAGTCCTACGCCATCGGTCATCGTCCTTTGATAGTTTGTGAACAGGGCTATTTTGAGCTAGATATCTCCTCATTTTCATATTTTCTGCGTTACTTAATGAAACATTCCGTAACGATGGATAGAACGAAATGAACCTTTTGCTCTGTCTATTCACTAGACCTAATACCATGTGATTTCTTTGTGAATTATAGTTGCGGTAAGAGCAACTATGATAGTATATAGTATAAACCTTGGTAACGGGATTACCAAGGAAACTGATAAATTACATGAGATGTAAGTAATTGATAAAGTTTCAAGACAGGTGGAAATTGTCTTTGGTGTAGTTAAAGATAACCATTTATGTATGTCGGACTTGTACGATTAGTAATTTTTGAAACAAGAAGTAAGTCTGGTTATTTAGCTACGACTACTGCATGAATTTGTTCAGATTGTTACTACTACACGTTTTCTTCGGAGGTGAAAAGGATTTACATATTTAATGTGTTCAAGTATGTTACACTTATGATACATGCAAACGACTTCTAGCCAACCTTAAATTAACGTTACAGAAGGCATTAGACATAATCTCAGTAGAAGAACAGGTAGAGACATATTTCTTATGTTTCTAGAGACACAGTCATTCTTACAATGAGTGTATGAAAGTTCGTTTTCCCAAGTCGAGAACAGTCCTTCTTACAAAGTAAAGTCTACTGTAGATACGACTACAGTAAAATTCTGTTATAGGAGCGGATGATCACGTAAAGAACTTCTTAATTGTTATGCTAAATCGTTAATCTGAAGAAAATGTCAACGTGGAGGTCATTTAGCAATGGTCTGTCGACAGCAATTTTCTATTTGAGTACATCCGATAGAAGAGTTCAAACCAACAGATGAACTTTTTAAGGATTTACATATACTAAACACACTCTACTTAAAAGATATTATGACATTGTTTCATACTGTTGATCAAAATGAAAGTACTAGATTCGATTATGACACTACGTTACAAGCCGAATTGAAGTTCTAGGATAAATTATTCCAAACACTAATTATTACTAGTACAAAGATTAATTTGATATCACTTGATCAATTAGTGAAATTAGAGGCTATTGACAAACTCAAAAAAACACGATTTTATTAGTAAATAAGTCATACATAGACGTAATTGGATATGTAACATTAGAAGTGGCACATTAAAACAACACATATGAGATGGTATTTTATGTAAGTATGTGTAATTTAGCTATTGCAATACTGGGATTAAGTGCTTTAAGTGTGATTTATCCTAATTGGAAACAGTACCCGTATTTCTTAGGTAAAGAGCCAAAACTACATTCCGTACTACAAGATGAGAGTCTGACAAATCACAAAGACATGATAAAAAAATTAGATCTATTAATTTTATCTTTGAATACAGGCCAAATTGAACAAATTCGACAACTTCAGACTACAGTAAATGTACTGGACAAGAAACGTAAAGCCGTTGAAACGAAAAACTATTTAACGGAACATATGGACGGATTAAGTGAAGTTTTAAACACGAAAATACGAGATTTGAATGAAAAACTGAATTCGATACAATTAATGTTTCAAGAGTATAAAGCTCAATGTACGATGAAGAATGCTAGTTCAAGTGTAAATGAGATGGAAGGCCTAACGCTGATGGGTAACATGAATGATTATAGAAATTTTGATTTCCCCAAACAGCAAAGAATTTCAAAGAAAGAATGAATATGCCGACAGACAGAATTATAGGAACCAGAGGAACTAAATAATGATAATTTACTATTGAACGATGAATTAAAGAAAAAGGTTACTCACATATATTATTATCTAAAAATTTTGAATTTCGAAAACGAAATTTAACAAAATTTGCGTTAGATGGTTATGAGGATTAAGCATTTCATACTAAAAGTAGTATGAAAATTAATGCATGATACGTGGTTAAGGTTAAGACGGATATCTACTAAGTTTGTAGGTAATATGATGTATTGACTGAACTGAACAGTTGTATTTACATTTGATTTTTCATGCGACAATATTTCAGCAAAAAAAAGTTTGTTCAATGAAGGTTAGCATGTTTTGACCACTTGAATTTCGTAATAGTTTAATTGTCATGGGAAGACTGATGTTAAGATCTTATTGATATAGAGCAAATCAGATAATTTTGTTGATTAGGCACATTATCAAATTTAATGAAATTGTATTTTTCATTTTTTTTTATCTGTCGATGATTTTTTTTCTTGCTATTCAGTGAAATGATGGAGTTACTAGTCTCCCACCAGGTGTCACCCCAGGTGGCGAATAGGGGATGCCGACCAGATATGGTGGGTACCGGAAATATTCCGAGGTGGACCAAAACCAGTATTGCTGCCTTGCAGTTAGTAGAGCGTCTACGAAGGCATGGGGAAGATAACCCCGCTCAAAAATATCATGGTGAGAGGAAGCAGCATCACCATTATCACTCCGAGGCTGAAGACAAATGGCATCGGTAAGGCTCGGAGATGGACCGCGTAGAGCTGACAACTCTACACCGCTAAATCATGTCAAGAATTGGTAACAGATTGTTCATGGATTCTCCTGGGGTAAAATATTCCGAAGGTAAACTAGTTTCCTCATTCGGATCTCCCGGCGGGGATTGCTTCAGGGGGTTCTAAGAACAGAATTAAGAAAGACCTTAGAACAGGAACGTGGAAAGTACGAACGTTATACCAAACGGGCGCTCTTCATGTGGCAGTACGCGAGGCCAGAAAGTAGAAGCTGGACATACTAGCGATACAAGAAGTTTGCTCGGAGGGCCAGGATATCATTAAACAGGGCAAATACACTTTCTACTACGGCGGAACACGGTCTCACAATTTCGGAACAGGATTCCTAATTAATAACAGTATCCTTCCGGCGGTTCAGAATATAGAGTTCGTAAACGAAAGATTATCGTACGTTACGATATGAATTCGATGGTGCAACACTTTTTTAATAAATGTGTATGCTCCGACCGAGAAGGCTAATGATAACGACAAAGATACATTTTACGAGGAGCTAGAATTGTTGTTTGACCTATTACTGAAGCATAATACGAAAATTGTGTTACGTGATTTCATCGCTAAGGTAGGTAGGGAGGGAAAATATAGACCTACCATAGGCAAATACAGCCTTCACGAAATCACCAACAACAATCTACTAATAACTTTCGCGATCTCGAAAAACCTACTAGTAAAGAGCACGTACTTTCAGCACAAAGATATACACATGGGTATCTCCGGATGACAAAACTCTCAACCATATCGATCACGTATTAGTAGATAGACGAAGATACAGCAACATAATGGATATTAGGTCTTACAGGGGAGCGGAAGGTGACACCGACCATCAGTTAGTGATCACAAAAGTGAGGGGACATCGCGAACAGAGAAAGCAAGGGATCAAAACAACTTAAATTCGAAGTTAAACGATCAGATAATCCAAACGTATAAGCAGACTACCAACTGGAACTCTCAAATAGGTTCGAAATTTTAGCCGACTCGAGTAGTAATAAAGATGAAATTAATAGTGGTATTGATGTACGTAAGATGTAGGAGCCAATTTGTGACGCAGTGAAGGGCAAAGCGAAGGAACGTGTAGGTGAGAAGAAACACCAGAAGAACAAGCCTTGGTTTGATGATAAAAGCTTCGTACCTTCAATTTCATGAGGTACGAAAACAAGCAAGGTAGCGATGGCTAAGTAATAAAAGCGAAGCAAATACCAATCACTACAGTGACGCCACACACGGGTTCAGGAACAAAAAGTGAGAATATATGACGCAGAAGATTCAGGAGATAGAGAAAAACGGAAAGACAAATAACATACGAGATCTATACAAAGGGGTAAACTTATTAAGAAAAGGTTACCAGCCGAGGTTAGGGATGAATGGAAATGAACGCGGAAATCTTCAAACGGATAAGACTAAAATTATCGATGTGTGGAAAAACTTCTTAATGTACACAACGGAGAACATACAGATTAATTTGAAATTTATACCGCAGAACCGTGGATACCCGAACCTAGCAAGATCGAGGTCGAAATGTCGATAAAGAAATTACAAAATTTCAAGTCACCGGGAATAGACGATATTCCAGGCGAATTAATTAAAGCGGGAGGAACGGCACTAATCAAGGAACTGCATAAATTAATAAACTTTATATGGAGAAAGAAGGAACTTCCAAAGGAATGGAAAACCTCAATAATAGTTCCGGTTTATAAAAAAAAGGCGATAAATCGGACTGTAATAATTATCGCGGAATCTCGTTACTCCCAACATGTTACAAAGTATTGAGTAATATACTGCTAACTCGCCTAAGTGTATATGTAGATGAAATAATTGGAGATCACCAATGTGGTTTAGAAGAAATAGATCCACGTTGGACCAGATTTTCGCCTTGAGACAAATTTTCGAGAAGAAATGGAAATACAATAGGACTGTTCACCAGCTTTTCATAGATTTTAAGAAGGCTTATAATTCTATCAAAAGGAAAAGTTATATAGTGTCCTGGTACAATTTGGAATTCCGAAGAAACCTGTTCGACTTGTGAGCATATGTCTCAGTGACCCCATAAACAGAATATGACAGGTAATAATATGTAAGATAGTTTCAAGATTCGCAACGGACTGAAACAAGGTGATGCCTTGTCACCACTACTATTTAACTTTTCGTTAGAATATGCGATTTTAAAAATAAAAGAGGACAAAAAGGGACTAACGTTGAATGGCTTGATTCAACTGTTCGTGTACGCGGATGATGTAGATTTAATAGGGGAAGATATAGAGGCACTACAAAGTAACACCGATATATTAGTAGAAGCGTGTGATGAGATATGTCTACAGGTAAACATAGAGAAAACAAAATATATGATAACAAGCCGAAACAGGGAATAACGGAAGTAGGTACGTAAGAATTAAGAATGAGAACATAGAGAAAGCAAAGAAATTTAAATACTTGGGAGCATATGTAACAAGCAAAAACGAGGTAACGGAAGAAATAAAAAGTCGTTTAGTATCGGGCAACGCATTTTTCTATTCAGTCCAGAAACTCTTACTTAACCTCGCGACTTATATCAAGTAAGTTGAAATTGAAAATATAGAGAACTGTTATTTTGCCGGTAATACTTTACGGTTGCGAAAGTTGGAGTACGACCCTATCAGATGAAGCTATTACGAGTGTTTGAAAATATGGTCTTGAGAAAGATGTACGGGTCGAAACGGGACGAGATGACTGAAGAATGGAGGAGACTGCATATTGAAGAACTTCACGGACTGTACGATTCATCCGATGTAATAATGAAATCGCGACGACTAAGATGGGCAGGCCATGTAGCTGGGATGGGAGAAAAACGAAGATTATATTCCATCTTAGTTGGAAAGCAGGATGGACACAGACCGTTGCGAAGACAGAGACGACGCTGGCAGGGCAATATTAGAAGCAATCTTCGAGAAATAGGTGTTTGTGTTAAAAACTGGCTTGAGCTTGCCCAGGATACAACCCGATGGCGATCATTTGTTACTGCTGCGATGATGCGAGTTCCGTAAGCCATAGAGTAAGTAAATATTGAATTAAATGAAATATGACCACAGGGCTCGACAAAAGAAATATAGTTATTTATGTGGTGAATGTGTTGAGTTATAGTTGCAGTAAGAGCAGTTTATCAACCTTGGTAATGGGATTACCAAAGAAACTGATAAATAATATGAAATGTAAGTAATTGATAAAATTTCGAGACAGGTGGGAATTGTCTGGTGTGCTTAAAGATAACCGTTTATGGATGTCGGACTTGTATGATTAGTAATTCATGAAACAAGAAGTAAGTCCGGTTATTTAGCTACCACTATTACAAGGATTTGGTCAGATTGTTACTACTACAGATGTTCTTGGAAGGAGAAAAGGATCTACGTATCTGATGTGTTCATTTATGTTACACTTTACAATTTAGAGAATATGGAAATAAATATGGTTTTAGTTCAGTCTACTAAAGGATTGTGTTTGTTAGCTTCGGCTATTTTTCAGTGACTTTTCGTATAGTATGTTATGTGATCTACAGTTACACGACTGTTCGACTGTACGTTTGACTTGCTGTACGTTGAAATAGCTATATTTAATCTAATCTTCACATAGCAATCTCTTGCTATGAGGACTTATGAGGCTATGGTTAAAGAAAGAGTGTACAGAAGGAAAGTGAACAATATCGATGAACTGAAGAACAATTACTGTTGTAGTCCAATCCATTTAAGGAGATTTCTGTTGCAACGCTTTGTACGCCATTCAATCGTTTCCGTTGCTGCGTGGATAGCAATGGGGAATAGCTTAAGACGACACTATAGTTTTTTGCCCTACTCTTTCTTGTAATTTCCTACCGAAATCACTAATTACCATAAGTATTAACATAACTACGACTCATCCGGTACATGTATTTTATTGGCCCACTGAATCATATTTTTGACGTGAATAAGTTTATTGATGTCTTTTCATACATCCCTATTTCATGTTTCGTTTTCGTGAAGTATGAAACTGACACAAATGTGTATTGAGATTAGGTCTTACTTATTAAAAAGTAGTAATCCATAGGCGCTACCCAAGTTGAGTAACATTGAGATTTACAGTGTATAGCTTCAGAGTGTTTATCTAACTTTTTACAACTGTTCGTTGATAATGTGTTCTCTAAGCAGTTGGTGGGGTCAGGTTTAATTCAGATATTGATTTGTTGGAATTTTTCTAGAATAGCACAATATTTTTAAAATGCTCCTTATTTTATTTCTCATCAATTATGACATTGTCTAAGTACGCTTGTGAAAATTAAAATTCTTAAAAAAGTCGAGTCTACAAAGCGTATTGAAACATTAGGAGAAACGCTCAAGCCAAATAGAAGTTTCAAATGTTCAAATAAATCTCATGGCGTATTTATTTCATCTACTAAGAGGTGCAGATACACTTGCACAAAATATTAAATAACCAAAATATTTGCGCCTTGTAGCCTGGCAATCATGTCATCCACCGTTACCAAGGAATATAACATATGTTCCATTACTGTATTAAGCGATTTTTGAAGTATGTATCACAGAGGTCTGTTTCTTCGGTACTTCAACAATTGATATAGTACAACCCGCATAGTGAACGGAACTAATAATAATATGTTGATCATGCAGTATTTTTAGGTTCTGTTTTACTTTATGTACTAGACTGTATTGAGTGTTATAGTATAGGGTTTACGGAAAATAACGGGTCTACCATTTCAAACTGAACTAACCTTACTATCACAAACTGGAGTACTTATATCATCCATCAATACTTCTTGGTATAAAGATAATAGATTTCAAAAGTTAAATGAGAAATCTTAAAAAAAAAATTGCATAATCCGAGTGACCTCCAACAGCTGCGCACAAATTTAGGTAGTTTTTTTTCGAATTTTAAACTAAATGATGATGATATGCGGCGTTTACGAAATGATGATGATATGCGGCGTTTACGAAACAAAATTCACTTCCTGGTATTTTTAAAATAATATTTTAATTAAAACAAAAATATATTCTGTGCGATATGCACGCACCGTGAACGCAACGAACCTGGAATACTATGATGAGTGGTAAAATCTAAAATATTGACTTGTACAACTGTACCTAATTCAGCTATTATGCTATGTTCATTTACTTCCAATGGCATTAAATAGGGTGGCATGTGCTGTGATAAGTCAATGTACACGAACAAATTTCTACTCCATTGTATCTAATTGATTGAACATGATCTTAAACTGTTTGTTGATTTCTATAATAATTTCATCCAGCTTGACAATACCTCGCTGCAGTAACTTATGATCGAATTTACAGTTAGGGAATATTTCTCTATCATCACAAGTAACTTTATACTTGATTTATGTTGCTCTAACGCATGCTGTAACTTTATATTGCAAAGTATCGTTAACTGTTTACCTTTCTTCCCGTTCGTAACTTGATCTGTACGTTTCTGCTGTAACTTGATCTGATACAAGTATGTGCTTGCACCGCACCAGTTTGATAATAAAAACTCCAATCATACTCTACCTAATATGATATTTGATAGTTTGTTGTGCACTACTTGAGGCTCAATATACTTGTATCCACAATCATTCGTACTAGTTCAGCAGATATCCATACTGTACCATAAATCGTTTTCATCTTTAAAATAGTAAGTTTATAAGGAAAATCTAATAGATGAACCAAATCTAGTAAGATGATACGGTTGCAATTTGCTCCACAGTCTATGTACAATACTTTTTGTGAGTGTTCCAACCGTACATTAAGCAACAAAGGAGGGTTATCCTGCTGTTTGTTAGTTACGTTAATATTCGTAAACCTGGTGCGTTCCACTCCTATTCCAGCAAAGAATGAATCAGCTTCAAATACCACTCCGCATTTTGGCCAGTTTCCTCAGTTTTATTTCATAATTTTTAAGATAGTTTAACAAAACATTTGCCTGGAAAGTGTTTAAGCTGTCCACATGACTTGGGAATTATATCATACGCTGGCCTTTAAATATATATATCTATATATATACCACAAAATCTGCACGCATGCATGATATGGCTTCATCGATTAGATTTATGGGCCGAAACTAATTTAGATTGATTAACTGAACTTACTTACCGTTTATCTACGTGAAAATTGTATGAAGAATCGTTAAGCAGCATGCGATTATCTTTATCAACAGTTTGGAATTGTATCGATATTGTTATCGCTTTCTCAAAGTTACATCTTCGACTAGTAAATAACTTTTCCGGCAAGTTTTAGCAGTAGACGAAAAATATAAGTTTGGCTCGGAATGCTTGATCTAAAAATTGTTCACGCTTACATCTATTTGCCTCAGCTTTCAACTTAGCTATATACTGTTTCCACGGATTCTCAGATATTTGCGTTAATTCACGAAAACATTTTTTTGTCACGCTCGTTCTGTTTGAAAACTGATTAGGTAATACACCATACATTTCATTGTACCCTAAACTCGAGATGAATTTCAGGGCAACTAAGCTCTTTAAGTCTAACACATATTGTTGGAAATATTGACGCTAATAACACTGATGCCTTCCTCTTGCCATTCCTATAACAGGTTCATTGAATCTCATAACTATCCCACTATTCTAGTGCACTTTATTAGCATGCGTCCATGAAATCCAATAGAAGATGCATCCAACCACACATTTCGTATATGTAATTTCTTCGTTGGTATGCCAGCTAACGTCAAGTTATAATGTGAAGGTTGCTATATATTTCTTCAAAACTTTATAAGTACTTCGAGACAGATATCGTTAATATGAGAATGCTATTACCATTTAAAACTATTTCTAAGTGACATTTTTGTTACTCATTGGGATTACCTGCCAGTATTTATAACCAATATTCAGAGAACTTTACAATATGCCCATTTACTTCCAAATAGGTGACTTTTTAATTCATTACCTTTCCTTCCACAGGTTCGTACATGTTCCCAAGCGGTTATGTCTCTTTCGTCGGAGACTGCTCACTTGATCTAGAAATCTCCCCAACGTGCAGCAGAGTAGAAAAATATTCTTGGGCGAATGTGATGTCTTTCGTCGGAGATTGCTCGGATAATCCGTGATTCTCTCTGGATGTCAGCT
>JAGDQP010034571.1:6287-20035 GCA_022664845.1 Lepisma saccharinum | reverse complement strand
CCAGGGTTATTTGCATTAGCTTTCGAACATGCTATCAATGCGCTATATGGCCAACTGGATGCAGTTGTTTGGAAGTACTATTTACTGTTAAGGAGTAATGCGTATGCGCGATGATGGCTCAGCTCTTCCTGTCGCTAGTCGCAAGTTATTACACTTTAGTTCAGCATGAAACAATTACGCTTCCGTCTATCCACCGTACCCACCGCTTTATACTTTCCTGATTTAATCGTGTTTTGATGTACTGTTTCTTCTCCACCAGTAAATCCAAGCTCCGATAATTACATAGATTAGTTTTACAACAGTTATGGTAGGAACTAAACTACCTTCGTCCATATCTCTACTGCACACGTAACAGGATACAGGTAAATAGGTTATTCTAAAGTATCGTTTTAAACTTCCTTTTCACAGACGGGAATAACTAGCTCGCATTTAGATACGTTTTCATACACTGATATTTTAAACTGCTATTGTTAACAGATATTTACGTATAGCAACTATTACTATCACTGTTACGGAATAAAAGCAGGTTTGCACATTTGTAGGGCGAAATTTCTGTCAGTGGATAGACGGGGGGAAGAAATTGAATTTATTACTTAGGCACCCTACTTGTAACTTTCGAGTTCATTGTGCATACATTTCTTGTAAATAACAATCATTTGAAGGTTTCTCTTGCGTTTTTCTTCATTTTCTGGTCGATTTTTCTATTCTTACGTCTCAGCACTTAAATATGTGCAGACGTTTTTCCATACGTTTGAAGAAGGAACAAATCCACCAACTTCTTTTAACTCTACAGGAAAAAATACAATACTTGTAAACTGTCTGAGCAGTATGAAAGTATCAGAAGACCGTTTTCAATATTCAGTAGCAATGTTGTTTCCTTTCAATAAATAATAAACATATTATACAGTTTTTGTTAATTTATCACAAAACAGCTTTTTGGATTTGTTTCCTTCTTCAAACGTACGATTCAATTTATCTTTTCAAAAAGGTCTGAGGTACACACCTAACACATTAGATTGGGTTTGCTCTATTTTTATTTATTTTTTAATAATGCAGCAGCATATTAATATATGCGTGTAAGCAATTCCGCTGACTCAACTTTCCAGGTAATTGATCTTCGAATGTGAAAGAACATAAACCTTGTCAGATACTCATATTAAGTTCTTGAGAAAATTAGCTCGCTCCAAGGACATTAAAAATATGTAAATTTACTTTTGGACGCAATATGGGAAAACCTAGTGTAACCTATAAAGGCAGTAGTGTTTAGGTATTTACTGACAAAATGGAAGGAACAACTAAATACAGCACTCACTATATAGTCATCGTTGTTGACAGATAATAGGGAAATAGTTGCAGATTTCCCTGTAAAAAAATAACTGTTGTAGCTGTAATAGGAACAGTGGGTATCACGTCATTACTCTCACATCTATCAATAATAAAGTCAACAAGGTTTTCCTCAGTCGCACCAGGCAAATGCTAGGTACCCATGAAAATGGGCCTTGAAATTTATCCCGAACTGAGCCTAAGATGCCTAAAGGCTTTAAAATAAATTCAAGAAACAAGAAAATAGTTAAAATAAATATATTTCAAAAACTATGCAACGGGTCATTAAGTTCCTGGTTTAAACCCCGTCTGACCTGGATGAAGATGATTTTCTTGTATTTGGCACTCTTCACTTGATAAATCGATACGTAATAATTGGTTAAACCTGAACGATGTAGATTAGACTATATTCTACTTGAGACTCCCTTATGTACTAATGCCACCCCATTAGGAAATCGCGGATGGGCCACAAGGTGGCCCACAGGCGGGGGTAGACGGCCGACGGACTGTGGCCGGCTAGTTGCTGGGGTGTGGGACACTGGGTGGGATGATCAGAAAACTCCACCATTTCCCGATACCAGGCGGCATGCCATCAGTGGGCCTGCTATATCCCGAGTATTCTCCGCCAGTTGTCCAACAAATTGCCAGTCACTTGATGGGAAATGAAGTGGCAATACCTTTGGCCCAACCCTTTCCCACCCATGAAACAACGTGTGGCCCAACCATAACAGAACACATTTTCCCTACCAGTGGGTCATACTTGGGCCACTCGTTACCCAACCAGATTCTCACTTGCTTGCCCAAAAAAGCAGAATCCCCAATAGGCCCTGGCCGACACATTCCCAAATCGTTTCCCCATCCCTATCCCGGCCTGAGTTTTAGATGCCTAAAGGTCATAAATAAAAGGCAAATTCATGGACATTAGTCCCCTCACTGTTATGGTAATCTGTTATTTTAAATACTCATTTTAACAGATATTTGTCTATAGCAGTGCATATAAAGGGGAGGAACATAAATTTATAGGTTTTTTAAAAACTTTCTTTCATTATTTTCATGTTAGATGCGGTTAAGTTCGTCTGCCCCCGATATGGAACTAGAACCCGCAATCGTTCTTGTGCTATGGGAAATAGATTTATTGCTTTTTTTGTTTTGTTTTTATCATATTCAGACACATTTTGAATTTATTTTACAAGTCAGATATACAGAAGTTTTGAGTACTTTATCCTAGATGCTTTAGTAGGTTAGCTGGTACAGTATGCAATGTTCCCATTGCAAGGAAGGTTCTAGTTCATGGAGACACTGCATACTGTACCAGCTAATCTACTAGGATAAAATACCCAAATCTGCTCTTTATCTAATTAAATAAATTCAAAGCGTAACATTTCACATGTGTCTGCATTTCATAAAAAAACATAACAAATCTATTTCTCATAACACAACAACGATTAGAAGATCTAGTTCCATATCCAGAGGCCAGCCGAACCTACCCTAACCAAACCAAGAACATAATGAAAAAAGCGTTTAAAAATCTTATAAATATATGTTGCCCTCCGATACGGAATTTGATCCGAAGTACTTCTTACAGTTACGAAAAATATAAGTTTTGTAAACTGGTATTTTCAACAGCTACTTATATACAGCAGTTATCACCATTACCATAAGACAATAGCAAGATTGTAGTTAACTGGTCCACCCTTCTCTCATGCTAGAGTGGGTCGATGGGAAGACAAAGACAAAGCTTATCTTATATAATTCATAACTTTGTTTTACTATTACTTACCAAAAAATTAACCTAATTTTCTAAACCTAGTCAGTACTACATAGGGTGTACCAGTTGCCTAGATCTTCACGATATTTCAGGGTAAACACCATACTGGCATCTGCCTGGTGTGACTGAGGGGAAAATCTCATACAAAAAGGGGTCGCTGCAAACATTCCTTTTTAAATTGCCAAAAGTTGCATGCCCGTTTTATAGGTTGTATGTTTGCCCGCTAGTTAAAAACATACAAAAAAAATCTGGGTGCTGTTGCTGTTTTACGTCGTCAGAAAATGGAAAATTTACGGGAGAAATTGGGTTTGTTGGTAAGTAAAGGGAGGTGCTTTATGTTAGATTTGCTCGGCGCTGTATGTGTAAAGTGCTTAATTTGTTTAAATAACGAATTTTTATTACCCGCTTCGAAGTGCAGTGTTCGGCCATTGTAAGCAACAGACGATATGAAAACCGACCGCACTTCCATGACTGGCAATTATCAATGGAACGGTGAGTTGCGATTGTGTCAAGTGGGTAAAATTTCAAAATGCGTAGGCCTATCCGTTATTCTAGTAGTTAGCGTTGCCGACTATGGATTGAGGAATCCCGGGTTCGATTCCAAGCAATTTTTCAAGGTCTGTGGATCCGGAACGCTAACCAACCAACTTCGTGATGCACTTGGGGAGCTGCTACGAATAAAAATAATTTCGATCATACCTTCGGCTCTCCTTTCCCAACCCGTCTGGTCAGCATGGGAGCAGCAGTCCTATCTTGTCCCTCCGCGGAGAGGCCTCATTCAGTAGTGGATCGAATATGGCTGTGATTTATTTATATATATATATATAAAATAAAGTACCTAACCTGACTTTTCTAACCTAACCCACCCTACTTGTACTGGTAAACAGTAATGAAAGGCGTAAGTTTAAAATAATGAAGTCACAGCACAGGCTCGTAGTTAGCCTGAAACCGAAGGAAGGGGGCAAAGTATATGACAATACACACAAACTATATATATGTATGTCAGGTATTCAAAGGCGGGGGATTCTCCAGGCACGTTTGAAGCAAAGGATGATAAGTACAGTTGTTTAAAGTGTATTTACATATATTGAATGCATTTTCAAGTGTAAATGAATGAAAAGTATGCGAAATGTGTGCATATGGCACGAAGTGCATATAGTGCAAAACTACTGGAATATAATCTTACAGCCGCGATGCGCCTAACAATTTAGCTTTCTGAAGTGAAATAGAGGAAAACAGTGAAAATCCGAACGAATAATATCAAGTGGTTGTCTGGCGACGTAAAACTATAATTGCACTATAATCTGAATTCTGCAATACATTACATAACTTATTATTTCACATAGGCTTACCTCATGTTTCCGTGTAAAACAACCCATTAATACTATACAACACTATCAATATTGATACTCTAGATACGTCCATTTATGTGGTGCACTCGTGGCAGAAACGTTGAACGTAGCATAAGAAAAAGATTGAGCATCACTCATTAACCACACTAGCAAACTAAAGAAAAAACTTCATACAAGAAATGTTGCTTTCATGGCCTAAAAATATAGAACAAAATACTATATTTACAAAGACAAACGACATCCAAACACACACACACACAAACATAATTAATACGTCGCGATATTGTAGTGTACTGACATGTTTGTATCCACTGTTATACAAATTTCTGATTTGAACTCAGTTACTGAAGTTTTATGCCTATCAGCACTGCATGTGTTTTCAAGAATTGGAAAGAAGAACTATTCCAACAAATACATTTGAACCTAAATGTTCACAACGGTATCTTTGGAACAGTATCTAAGTTAACTTTAGAAGAAAACACCCATTTTCAGTTCACATCACAATTTTGGATACTGTATGCAGCATTACATAATGCAGTGATGAAAGAATATTTTTCTCAAGCGACGCTGACGAAAGCACATAATGCAGTCAGCTAAGGGAGTTAAATTTGGCAGAATTCCTACGTGCATTCACAGGAGAAACGAAAGTTTAAATACGGGGTAAAAGTATCCCGTTCATTGTTCAAACGGGACAGCATTTCCCACCTCAAAATAAAATACGGGACACTTGGGAACCCCAGCATGGTCACAACGTAGAAGATCATAAGTATATGCTCCTGCAGTCACATAGGCCCTTGATTTTACATCACATTTTGAATTCTATGCAACCGAAACAACGAAAATATCTCTCATATAGAGAGTAACCTAAAAATTATTACATATGTCCTATTTAATTTTGTATAACAACTCTATCAGTTGTCACTGTAATCCAAAACATTATTTCCAGCCACCTGTGTTTTGTAATGCCTGAAGTAGTTATTATAGTAAATACATTTTTTACGGGTAATGTTAAGTGGCATTTAAGAGGTATGTGTAGCCTTTCATTTACGTTCCTATACCAAGCAGCCGTAGCTCAGTCTCGGTGGTAGAGCGTTCGGGCGCCACTCTGGAGGTCTTGGGTTCAGTCCCAACGGCCGACACTCCTGACTGAAGTTTTTCCAGCGTTTTTCCTTAGTCATACCAGGAAAATACCTGAATGGCACTTTCAACTTAGGCCCTTTCCGACACCTTGCCGCACCCTTTTCTCTAACCTAGCTATTGCGGCCTGAGCCTTAGATGCCGAAATGCCATAAATAAAATTCAAATTCATAAACATTAGTTCCCTTATTTTGGATTACATTCGGCACTGAACGCACGCGAAATAATAAAACAGAAATACATTCATCGTTAAAAATTAAGTTCAGCTCAAGTCAACCAAAACAATCTTAAAACTGCTGGACAAATGCAATGTTTACAAGTGTCTAGATTGCCACGTAATGTCATCGTTTTCATCAGGCGAATGTCCGGATGTCACCTGAAGTAAGGCCCTAGCCGATACATTTCAATCATCTATCCGGTCCTGAGCCAAACACATCAAAAGGCCATCATAAGTAAATTCAACTGCTGAAATGATCAGAAATAAAAAAAAAGAAACAAGTTTATCCTACCAACCGGCCGTAGCTTGGTTGTAGAGCATTGACTTACAATCGGAATGTCCTAGGAATTATCCCAGTGGCCACTCATTCTGAATAAGGCTTTCTGTCATACCAAGCATATACAGGGATTGTACCTATACCAGGCTTTCGTTCAGAAAATTTGCATTTCAGAGAACCGGGAGGGCGTTACTTGTACAATTAGCATTACAATAGTAAGATAAATAGTAAACTACAATTTTGCCCGGGAGCGGTACGTTCCCTCCTGAAAGGAACACTGATCTATACTAACTAGATAGACCCTGGTCAGCCTGAGATTCAAATTGACCTTAATTCTGAATGCTATAACGCAATTTGTCTCCGAAGCCTGAAAGATAGCTGATGTGAGTAGAGTTACACTTGTTATGTGGATCAGGGTAGAACAGTGCTTTTTCGCTGTTTTTATCTGTCGCTGTGCAAAGAAAAAAAAACAACACCGAACTTGACTTTCCTAACCTCGAAGTGCGTTTGATTAGTCACTGTACAGAAGTAAAAAAACAACGAACCTAACTTACCCAACCTCCAAGTACCCTTGGTCAGTCGCTGAACAAATAATAAAAAAAAATACCGAACCTGGGAGGTATTTTTTTTATTTTGGTTCGTGTCAGGCGATAGTAAATAAATGCCGACTCTTCCCTGTTGCATTTTTTTTTTCAATTTCGTCTTAAATTAGTGACCACTGGAACGTGGAGGTTAGATAAGGTTATGTGCGGTCATATATCTTTACATTTTTCACTCTCGGAGCCGGTCATTACATTTTTCACTCTCGGAGCCGGTCAAGCAGTGCGTGAAAAAATATGGCACACATCCCCACCTATGGCGCATATATATTCCCACGTATTTCACCCTTATAACATTCGATAGTGACTCTAAAACTTACTCTAATTTTAGTTTCGACACTGCTGCATACTTTGGTAACATAACCTTTCTCCTGCAAATTTTACTTCCTTTCGTGTAGATAAAATAAACCGAACCCCTTATGTATTTAATAACTTTCTTTTACTATTATTAACGAAAATTAACCTAACTTTATAAACCTAGTCAGTAATACATGGGGTGTACCAGTTGCTTACATCCTTCCGAATAACTAAGTGTAAACACCATCCCGGCATCTGCCTGGTGTGACTGAGGAGAAAATCTCACACAAAATAAGGGGCCGCTGGAAATGTTATTCTTACCTTTCGATTACTTTGCCAACGCTCGGTAATTTGTTCCTTGTACATTGTTTGGTATTTTGCAAATATTTCAACATGGATGAGAAAAATGGCATTTACTGACGTTTGACAAACGTAGTTCAACTGAAGTATAACCGGTACTGTAGAGGCTGGTAGTTTAGGGCAAAAGTAACATGAATGAAGTTAACTACCCAATCCTTATAAATTTCCGAAACTGAAAGGAACACCTTGCATGCCGGCCTACTTGTATTTTGTACATTCTGCTCTGCTAGTTGAAAACATTCACAATAATAAAATAAATAAAAATGAACATTCAGGATTCTACAATACATTAATTACATACCTATTTCTATAAACTACGTAATGATTAATTAATATTTGTCTATTGCAGAAGGGCTACTACAGCCTAAACAGTTGCCCGTGCCGCAGCCGGTGCCCGGCGGTATTGCAACTTCAGTTATCTTCTTGTCCTGACTTGTTAAAAAAAATTACTACGCGTCTGCGCCAAACTAATGGTGGGGCCTACATGGGTGTCACAGTTGGCCAATCTACAGAAAACGACTGCTTCCCAACAACTGGTGGGGAATGATCGGGAGTTATGGGTTAGCCAACTGCGACCTGGAAAATTTTATGATGTGATTTCGTGTTTCTGAAACATACTTTAGTTATGCAATTAAATGTCTATGATCATTTTTAACCACATATAATATTATTTCATTCTTCCAAACACCAGCGAACCCCAACCATGGCCCAAGGGTAGGCAGTAGCTGATTACCCCCCAAGTGGCAACAGCCAGCACCTGGCCCACTAGTGGGGCGGCTAAAAGCGTCGGGGAATTCCTTATGAGGCAGTTGTTCAAGTTCTTCAAGCCGTGAGAAGGCGTCCACACTCAAGACTATTGTAAACATCATTAATAAATTATATTTTTCTCTCTCTCTAAAAAAAAGAACCTGCTACAGTAGAAACAGCACCTCTCAGGAAAAATTCTCTATCCGTCTTCTTGATCTTCTTAAGAGAAGCAATATGACGGGTAGCATGACACTCTATTGGAAATTGCAAGCTCAAAGGGCTCATTTTCAAACACGCTTGCGTTGCTTACTTTGCTTGTTATTTGGGTGAATAGCCAAGTGAAACACGTGGAGTTTCGTGGTGTAGTTCTATTACTAGATGTAAGACGTGTTTCAATTGGCTATTCACTCAAATCGCAAGCAACGCAAGGGGGCTTGAAAATGAGCCCTAAAGTTCATTTTCCCACGCTTTCGACACGAAGCAATGTTGCACCCTCGATGGTAGGCGTTCTAAAGTGAGAAGTCAATTCCGGAATTCCTACTTTCGGAATTCCGATTTCTGAAATTCCGACATTCCTCCGGCATGAGTCTTAGATACCTAAAGACCGTAAATAAAATTTTATTCGACATTCTGGAAAACAGATTTTCGAAATTCTGACTTTCCGAATGCTGGCTTTCATTCCAGAAATCCGAACCCCCGTACTTGATGGTCTATACATTTCTTCTTATTTTCATGAAGCGAGGTGGTTTTGTCCAAAGATTATATACCCTTAACAGAAAGATGAGTATCCTCCATGTTAATTCGACGTATCTAGTTTCGACACCAGCAGCGCCACCCTGTCACCGACGAAAATTCGTAACACTGTTGTTAATCAATGTTTCCATCCACTGAGATTAGTTACCAATAGTAGCAATGTTGCCATATCCAGAAAGAAGTTACCAAGCTGACAGTGTAGCAAAACTAGTATTACTACTACTGTGCGAACGGTGTTGCAACCTTTGTGTTAAATGTAAAAAAACACCTTACTGCTGATTGCTCTCAATTATGTGTAACGCCTTTCTCTGTGCAGATAGTGTAAGTGGTCGTCAGACATTCTCATGCTACATTTGTTCTTGTCCTCATCCTTACCTCACAGCTTAAAGATGCGATAATAAACTCATTTTATGGGTGCTTCTCCACTATCTACACACGATCCTTTCTATACATACAGAGTGAACGAAAGCATGTTAGTAGTAAAGTCCGATTGTTTTACTTTAAACTACCGGCTTTTACGAATGTACAGAATTGTAGAGTTATGTACTCTCCAAAAAAAACACAATAATGAAAAGTATTATTTTCGTTTGTTCCAAATACCATAGGCCGACCTCATAGTCGTGTGTGTTGAGGCGCCAGGCCAGCTATTCGAACCGCTTTCAAATCCCGCTTGGAGCATGAATATTTGTAAATTCCAGAAACTTAGCAGCTAATGGACTCGAGACGGGCCAAAGTAATTAGTTACTAAAATGTCCCCAAAATTCAAAATTTATCTATCCAAATACCATACAATATACCGAGCCAGCGAAGGCGGTTAAATTCGATTTTTCAACGGTACCTGATTTATGTTCAGAATTGTACAGTTACGTTCCACAAACAGACTCGACGGGTACTACTCACAGAGTAACGTGAAAACAAAGGCGGGTTAGTAGTCAATTTGTATAATTTTTAGGCTTTACTTAAATACAGAATGTTAAAGCTACGACCCAAAAGCGGAGCTAAAGGGTGCTGTTACTGTAAAGAAAGCAATGCCGAGAAAAGTGAAGCCGGTTTAGTGATCAAATTCGAAGGTTTTTAACACTACTTACTTTCACTTACGTGCACTTGCGTCGCAAAGGCACAAAAGGTTATATTTCACGAAAAACAGTAATGCCGAGTGAACGAAGGTGGGTTAATGATGGGATTGAATATTTTAATTCACTTCTTATCTCATCTCACTTCTGCAGAGAACGGTAGAGTTATCTCTTCCAAAAACGAGCCAAACGGAATTCTTATCGCAAAACAGTGATGTCGAGTAAGCGAAGGCTTGCGGGCTAGTAGTCAGAGTCAATGTTTTTTTTAACAGATTTACTTTTTCATACGTACAGAATGGTAGAGTTACTTCCTGAAGTTGGGGCCAACGTGTATTCATAAAAAGCATTTCTAGTTTCTGACCCCTACTTGCAATATCCGCACCTGTTTCTACAGTTTCAAACTTCACACAAAAGAAAACTTTCATTACTCTCCCAAGTTCCGTTCATACAGTGTTCTATTTCTTAACACAATCTATTATATACTCGGGTTTTTACTATTTTACTCAATGTCACCTCCCACATCCAAAACAAGGCATTTATATAGTAGTGCCGGACCAAACCAAAATCACTAAAAACACACACATTACACACTACCGTTACCCAAGCCAGTGTTCATGGGAGGCGTGCAGTTTACGCAATGTCACAACCATCACAAACACGCGGCATTTCAACACTGCCTTACCCGCATCCACATGACAACAACTATAACTCTACGCCAAGTAGTCACTTCCGTCACCACATGCAGTGCGTCTTAAAACATCTTAAAAACTCACTACAACAACATTATTATTCGTTTTTAATGTCACACACATTACAATTTAGCTCCCATTTCATCACAAACGACACTCTATTATCTCAATTCATCCTGTAAATTTCTAAATATTAGTCGGGCACTAACATAGTTAACCCGAAAACAATGTATGATTTTTAAGAAAAATAAATAAACACTTGATTTAACTAAATAAAAGAATGGATCAGTGTCCAGATAAAATGAATGACCCACCACAAATAAATATAAGTAATTCTGTTTTTTGCTTGTACACTACGATCCAAATGTATTCTCTGCAAACGCATGTAAAAGTTATTCATCAATGCTTGATATGAGTTCATAGGACAATTCCAACCAAGTCAGGGAGTAATTATGTTCTCTTTCTACTTACGTTTCACATCAGAAATAAATTGCGGTGACCTACATCTCATGGAGCAATTAGTGAAGTTAATGTTAAGTTAATCATATTAATGGACATACCGAGGTTCATCAAATTTCATCATCCACTTACGAATTTTAAGCCTATTCTGCCTATAGGTGTGAGCTCTACTCTTAGCTCGGAGTTGGAACGAGGTTTGTAAAGCGTACATTGATAATCATAAGAGAACCTATTGAAATTTAAACCTGTCAACAGAACAAATTTTCACCTTGGAACCAGAAGGTACCATGTCCACTTCAACTACTTTTGAGAAAAAACAGTTTTAAAATTTGAAGTTCCATTTAAAATCTGTATAAATTCATTAGATTTCTATCAACTTGGAGGTCGTCTTGTGAGATAGTACTTTTCGGGTTGCGGGTTGATGCCCTTCACTACGAAGTCTATTACTGCAGTGTTAACTCCATTTTGCCAAACAAGTGGACATAGTACCTTCTGGTTCCAAGGTGACGAAATCCATACTTTATATAATCTTAAAAACACACATCATCGCTGTAAAAACTTCAATTTCAGTGTCATGAAGTACTTTAAGAATGGGTCTCTGTCTTCTTTATTTCCCATTTCCAGGAACATTTAAAGCTATTACAAGATAAAAGGTACTTCCTACATTGCTACATTATACATAAGCAAATGATACGAAATGTTTGAATGTATATATATATAATATTGCTACATTTATTTTCTGCAACTCAATGAAATCAGGTAATTACAAACTATTCAATTTAAAACAATTTTTACTAAGATGTATTAAAAAAGAAGACAGCGAAACCCACTCTTCACCACAAATGTACTTTACTGCACTCAAAAATCGTAATACGGGAATTGGGAACACATAACACAAAATCTATTGAAGGACCATGTTTATTTTTAAAAATTAGTTAACTTTTACAACATTGTACTGCACATATAGCTATTTCTGAATGCAATACAGGAGAACAGAAATAAAAAAAAAGAAGTATTTCTCATTCCACACCTGAGGATTTTTTTTTTACCATTTTTACTTTCCAACGTTTTTAGACTTCAGACAGGAAAGCAAACACATTGAGAATTTATCAAACCATATTACAATAACATGCAACTTACAAGTATTAAACAACTAATATTTCACTACTGCTTTTTGTATTTTCTATCCAACACGTACACAAGAAATTCACGACAGGTACACAAAGTAACGCCACGATCTAGCAAAGATGGGTAGAAGTCGAGTTTAACTGAGTACTCGGTTAAACCCGGCTTTTCCTTAATTAGTGACCATGAGAACGTAGAGGTTAGATAAGGTTATGTATCTTTACAGTATTTTTAAACAAACAAACGAAAGTGTAAAGATACATAACCGTGCCTAACCTCCACGGTCACTAATTGAGGCACTAGGTTAAACTCGTCTTCTACCCAAAGATGGGTTAGTTAAAGTCAGACTAGATTGTTCCTTTTTTTAAATGATTATATGATATTTCTGTTCATAACCCAGAAATACCAGGAATGAGGCGGAAGGATACTATTGATAAATTTGAACTAATTTATGGCATTGATGTATCTCAGGCACAGGTCGTTATAGGGTGAGGGAAAGGATGTTGGTACTTGACCAAAGCCTAGTTATTTAAAAACTGTCTGGATGGGCGGTTGCTGAGGTCGGTCTCAGAACCTTCCGATTGCTAAGCCAAAGCTCCACCAACTGAACTACGGTCGTTCAGTTACTAATTGATGAGGCTGCACCTTCTACCCCATTACAGCACTTGCTATCCACAGGACAGAACTAATCAGGAAGAGAAAGGATTAAAAAATAACCAGAACTATGATTACCTCATCTGTTGTGGTCTGGTGAATTGTGGATGTACTGGGCGGCCAGGTGACACTGGGAAGGTTGAGCGACAAGTCAGATACTGCTCAGCCACGGTGGCTCTGTGGTGGACCGCTCACCTCTGGTATGTGTGGTACTTGGTTCAATCCCGGGGTGTGCCAATATGGATATTGTCGTGGACAAATACCGTGCGCGTGGGATTTCTCAGGGTTTCCCCACTTTCTTTATTCCACAATTCATCCATCATCACCCACTCGGCCTGAGCCAAAATCATCTAAAGGCCTGAGCAGATCTTCTTCAAAAATTAGACCCTGCTCAGGTGGATGAGTGAGGCCATCCGAAATGTAGTTATTCTTCAATTTCCCTCAATCTCAGCTATGAACGGTGGAAACTCGCTAGAATACTGGGCAGTTACCATTAAGTGAGGTTACCCCCTTACACACACAGAACAAGCCCGTTCTAAACCTCCCAATTCCACAGAACTGATACACAGTATACTGAAGTATAAACCAACTTTGCAATTACATCCATTCACATTTTATTTCTAAAACCCGGAAAAGGCCGTTAAAACCTGTCTGCGTCCAAGTGTTCTCGTTTTTCCTTAAAAAAAAACTAGCTATTTCAAACACTGACACTGACACACGATTCAAACATTACAGCATTCCCATTATCTTTCACATTTTGGTTGATATAAACGGAATTTTATCTCTCTCGATCTTATTATATACCGTAGCAATAAAAATGCCATATTAGCATGTTCAACAACGGAACTACAACCATACAGACGAACCTAACCCCCGCTAGCAAAGCACATCGAATCTAAAAAAAAAGTTGAGTAAATA
>JAGDQP010034570.1:0-20036 GCA_022664845.1 Lepisma saccharinum | reverse complement strand
GGTCAGCAAGTGCGTGTCCCATGGATGCAAATAAGTGAAAACCGGAAGGCGCCAAGTCTGGTGAGTAAGCCGCATGCGGAAGGATTTCCCAGCCAAACGTCGCAATCGTTTCCTTGACCGGTTTTGCTGTGTGGGAGGGTGCATTATCGTGAAGCACAATCACTTTATATTGTCTTTGGTCATATTCTGGTCGTTTTTCACGCAAAGTTTGATGCAAATCGATCATTTGTTGTCGGCACCGTTGGGTATTAACGGTTTCGCCAGATTTCAGCAGTTCATAATAGATCACTCCACCAAACATAAAGCATTGTCTTCCGTCCATAACGATTTGGTCTTGCAGTCGATGTCGCCGGTTCTCCTGGAGTTACCCATGATCTTCTACGCTTAGGATTCTCAAAATAGATCCACTTTTCGTCACCAGTCACAATTCGATGGAGAAATGATTTCCTTTTGTACCTGGCGAGCAGAATTTCGCAAGTGTTTTTTCGGTTTTCCTGCTGTCGTTCAGTCAATGCATGTGGAACCCATTTTCCCACCTTCAGAATCTTGACCATAGCTTTTAAACGTATGAAAACTGCTTCGCGTGTCACATTTAATTGATCCACGAGTTGTTGCGTTTGAGCGTCATCCACTTCCAACAAAGCTTGCAATTCGCTGTCTGCAAAATTTTTCGGTGGTCTTCCACGTTCTTCGTTTCTCACATCAAAATCGCCACTTTTAAATTTTTTAAACCACGCATAACACTGTGACCTACCAAGAGCATGATCACCGTAAGCTTCGACAAGCATGCGATGCGATTCTGCAGCCGTTTTCTTCAAATTGTAACAAAAATTCAATGCTGTCCGCACATCGCAGTTTGTAGGTACAAATTGCACCATGTTCAACGTTATTAAACACTACACTATGACATGAAACTTGTCTGGTTGTGAGTTGCAAATCGTTATCAGCAGTCAAAACAAGCAAGTGGCGCCAAGGACGCAGTTTTACGGTAACCACAGTGACAGCTAACGCCGTCTATGCACAAATTCCGGTTTCATATTTACACACCTGGTATGCTGTTCACGTTTATCTTCCACTCCCTGGGGCGGGGAGGAAGGGGTGAGAACAAAACCAATTTTGGGTAAGCACCCACTAACTTGTAGTATAATTGTTACAAGATACATATCAGATCCCATTCATCAAAACTGGAGCAGGAAGTGTTTCCGGAACAAGAACTGTTTGTAAATAATTCCGATTCTTTTTTTCTATTTTTCTACCTCTTTTTCAAGTCAAACGTATCAGATGCTGTTGCGACACATTGTCATTGGGTTACTAATCGCTATTGCTATCTTGTTGGGCTAGGCATTTTCAGCTTTTGAGCCAGTCAAAGTGACATTATTAATTCCAAAAACTATGGATTTTGCACTAATATTGGTAGTTTTCGATTATTAAAATTTAAAATGATACCCCATTCCCCATGTTTTTCTTATGGGGACTTTCCACCCCCATATCTCAGCCCAGGGGTGACATAGAGACCTGGAACTGGCTATTTGGAGTATGTCTCCGACAGCTTTAAAACATGTCAAAATTCATTATCCTATCTATAGTGAACACGTTAGGGTAGGTGTCCCAAATATCGCCCCTGTTCCTAATATCGCCTGTGTTTCCAAGCTACTACTGTATTTGCACTATCTATGAGTTTATGTGGTTATCGTAAAGGTCTGGGCCTTTGTGAAACGTAGCTTTAGCGGGGAGCTTCCTATCAGTTATAGCAAATACAATATGGCGTCTGAAGTTTTTTTAGGTTGTGAAGAACATTTTTGGTCTCCAATCACTCCAGGGAATGACCAGGTAAATGTTTCCAAATCATAATTTCCAGTAGATCACTCGAAAGTGCATTAAATTAGGATTCTAAAGGTGTTATTGATTTCTGAATAAAGCTGTGTTTATTAAAGAGTGTTTCTTTATATTTTCTTATTTCGTATTATAAACAATGTTTTCATTAAAAATAATACCTTTTAAAATATAATTGCATATGTGATATGGGAAAACCATTGTTTTGTTTAGTATGAACACCAAAAAAGTTGTTTTTGGAATAATGTAACTCTGTCTTCGGTTATTTATGTTGCTACTACAACTAAACGCTAAATTTGTCGAACTAAAATAGTTATTATCTGTATCGTCTGTCAGTCACTTGAAAGTAGTATAAATTAAATGACTTTGTGGGAGAGACAATGAGCTATCATGTTAGTTTTTGTTGACTGACCTCATTAACAATTATTGACCCTGTAGTTTGTATTCCATAAACAAAACACGGGACATTTTAGCGTTCCGGCAAACGTTTGTGGGACACAGGGGCAAAACTTTGAGAAAGGAACGATCCCGTATTTTACGGGATATATACGACTCCTACCGTGGGGCCCCTAAATTGCCTTTCCAGCCGGGGACCCGGGCGGCCCAGTTCGACACTGACTACAGCCATGTATGTCTTTGTATAATTATATACTTTATGAGTCGAACATGCATCCATGAAGACCGAAACCTTTGGGTGGAAGAGATTTGGTGGGGGACGAATTTAGGTAGCGGGACGAAATTATGGAACCTTTAAGGGAACACAATTAGGTGGGTGGCAAGTGACACCACAAGTGGCAAGTGACATGACAAGTAACATGGCAAGTGGAAAATGATGTGATAAGTGTCAAGTGACAAGTATCTAATTCAAATAATCAATGTTGGTAAATTAAATATTAAGAAAAATAAAAGCGGCTCTGGGCTATAATGTGTGTACCATTCCGGTATTCGCCTGGTGTAAGATAAAGATGTGAAGTCTATACATTTCCTTGCGGTTCCCAGTGCAGTGCACTAGATGCTTATGAAGATAAATGTTTACTATAATGCTAAAAGTCGAAGAGGCTCTGGGTTATAATGTGAGTATCGTTCCGGTATTTGCCTGGTGCAAGATTTGGATCCTATACATTCCCTTGTTAGCTCAGGAAATAAAGGTTTGATGTCGGGAATAATTAGGAGAAAGCTGAATTTTGGCCAATTGTTACATCATTACTAGATGTGCTTTTTCCCAAAAGTCCCCGCCCCTCCCCCTTGTGCTTCCCCCCAATCCCCCCTCCGAAGTACAAATTTACTGACTTCCAGAAATTGTATTATATCCCCGTAACTAAGAGACATAGCGATATGATTCTTTTCTTGTTATAATTCCTAGATGACAGGCTACAAAAGTTGTTATAATGCGTGTTGCACTATTGCTAGTAGTTTTGCCGTAATTTAGATCCAAAGCGCAAAATAAGGATATTTTGCTTTCAATATTTACACGTTTTACGGTGTAGCTTGTTTTAAACTCACAATATCAAAAACATGTTCGAAATAAAAGTTGTTGCCTGCTTCATAAGCTTTAAAATGATGTATATATCAATATGGTTGAGCCATTACTGTGTTAGCTATTGAGGTAGCAATGACGCGCAACAGCGCGGGAAAAAGGCTTTTCCTTCTGTGTGTGCCCTATCCACAATCCACATTAGGCAGTTGTGAGCTGTCGACGATTATGACAACATATCTTTGCTGTGTAGTGGCAAGTGAAATAGTTGATAAATAGGTAATGTATTTTGACGGACTTTTCATCTGATATATTACGTACCCAGATAGCATGCCAGCTTGCAACAAGGTTGAATCATGTAAAAATTGTTATGTGGGTAGTGAAATAAAAGAAAGAAGGTAGGTACTTCAATTGTAAGCTATTTCTGTACTCAGCAAGAGAAAATAGAACCTCGTAGAATTTATTACGATAAGGTTAGTCATATTTCTATTATTCGTTAATTACATTTCAGTTGGTAATTTTAGTTTTAGTAAAACTTACCTCTGAAGGTGTGGTATTTTCAATTGAAAGTTGGAAGCTATATTTATTATTTTTTGTCAGAGGAATCAGTTATTATTTTAAAGAAACTTTTATCAGCATCTTGTGAGAATTTACGTAGCGGAATTAATGCATTAAACTTACCAAATTACTTATTTATTAGAAATACAATAAAATAGGAATGGTTGATTTTGATTTATTGTGATCTTAGTGGAAATATCTTGAAAAACATTGTTGAGTATAGTGTGAAATGAATAGATGCACTACATGAAAAGTTGGAAGGAGAAGGTACTATTTGGGTTCACAGCTCGTTCATGCAGAACTATGCAAGGCATACTAACTTCAAAGTTGATTATAAATCAATACAGACCGATAACCCATATTATCTTTCAACATATTCAACTTTTTAAGAACCTCAGAAGCTACGTTTGATTTTAAAAAAATGCATCATTTGTGGGAAAGAATTCAGTATTAAAACTGCATGAAAGCACAAGAAATGTTATATGGTTGTGATTTAAGAAATGAGATAAAATTTTATCCTGAAATGTGACTTACGAAATGATGAGCGGGGATAAAGGGTAAGAACTAGGCTTCTTATTGTGAGTACCAGAAGTACAGTGCCATGCAAACGGTTCCAGAGATTTTTTAAAGAATTAAAACAATTGGACTTGACCAAAATAGAAACCAGGAATTCATTTTGTATGTTATGTGAGTACATATAAAACAGTGACGAATGCCAGTACACTCTGAATGAATTAAAAGATAATATTATACTTGTATCTGATCAAGAGGATGGCTGTCATATACAAACAAACATCTTTAATAACATTTTAAAGATCGGATAATTGTTTCAAATGTTTCTGGGAGGGAAAATGTACTCTGCTTGTCGGACACGGCTCATAAAATCATGTATCAGTGATATAATAACAGGAAAACTGCCCCTGTTACTGGACGGTTAAGGATAGTATTAGATGCAGCCAACATCATATGAGAAGATATACAGAGGATGATGGCTTATAACTGAAGTATATACCCAGATTTCATTGATAGCAAGTCTGACGGACAAAACCTCATTTTAGGTCTTTGTGAAGAGTGTAATTTGATTTGATGCAGTTTGTAGGATTAAACAAACAATATGGATGGAATCACTTCATGAACAATCTTATTAGTAACTATGACAAGAGTGAATCGATGTGCATAAAACCAGTATAATTTATAAATTTTCATCCTAGTACTATTTACACGCCATTGTGTTTGACAGCAGATCAAGGTAGAAAACTCAGCTGGTGATCATCATCACATTTGATCCACCTATGCTGAATTGAATTGGATTGAATTATGACTTTCAGCCATCTATAGCTCCGACCGGAATAGGGTAGGAGAAAGGATAAACTGTGAACCCGAGTAGTTCTTACTCCTTTCAACTTTTCATGCAGTCCATTTTTCATTTCGCACTAACACCAATAATGTGCGTAATTCTCTTTCCACTATTAGTTTCTTTTTCAAGTTATATCCCACTTAGAGCACACAATAAATCAAAATCAACCATTCTTCTTTTATTGTATTTCTAATAAATAAGTAATTTGTGAAGTTTAATGCATTCGTTCCTGTACGTAAATTTTCACAAGATCCTGACAGTTTCTTTACAACGGTAATCGATTACCACGCTCTGTTAGAAGATAATAAATATAATCTACAGCATTCAATTGATAATACATCATCATCGAAGGTAAGCTATAATAAAAATTAAAATTACCAACTAAATTTAATTCCCAACTAATATGACTGACCTTATCGTAATAAATTCTATGAGGTTTTATTTGCTTTTCGTTAACAAAGAAATAGTTTAAAATTCACGTACCTTCTTTTATTTCACTACCCACATAACAATTTCAACATGACTCAAAAGTTAATCAAGCTTACTTTGATAAGTGGAATGATGACTTGATGCAGGTTTAGCAATTTAAGCAAAAATGTTTAAACAATGTCGCATTAAGCACTCTAGTTTACAGAAATCAAAGTTGAAGTATCCTTGCCAGGACAAGAAAGGAAAATAAATTGTACTTCTTACTAAAATAAAAACGTGGTTCTGGATAGGAATAGAACCGAGGGCCATTGGCACACTAATCCGATGCTGAAGTCACTAGACCATGGAATCACACGCCCGAGTTCGAATTCGAAGCATTGTTTATACTTAGTCCAAGTAATCAGATCGCAGGCACCTCTAGTAATTGGCGAAGATTAGACAACGTTGAAATAGGCGTGGCACGTGATGGAACTTCAGTGCACTGAGACGACAGTGAAAGTGCAACAAAAAATAATAAATAAAGTTTGACAAGATTCCTCGCATAGTTGCTGATTCCAACAAGCTTGAATTAGCTTCGTTATAACAACCAAACCACTTGTTTTTCCGAAAAGTTTATTTCATGCTTCGTTATTAAGTTCAAGCTTAACAAGATCGACGCAAGTAACGGACAACCTTGTTGCAAGCTGGCATGCTATCTGGGTACGTAATATATCAGATGAAAAGTCCGTCAAAATACATTACCTATTCATCACCTATTTTACTTGCCACTACACAGCAAAGATAAATTGTCATAATCGTCGACAGCTCACAACTGCCTAATGTGGATAGGACAAACATAGAAGGAAAAACATTGTTCGCGCGCTGTTGCGTGTCATTGACTCATTGCTACCTCAATAGCTAACACAATAATGGATCAACCATATTGATATATATATATATATATCATTTTAAAGCTTATAAAACAGGCAACGACTTTTATTTCGAACAGGTTTTTGATATAATGAGTTTAAAACAAGCTACACCGTAAAAAGTGTAAATATTGAAAGCAAAATATCCTTATTTTGTGCTTTGGATCTAAATTACGGCAAAATTACTAGCAATAGCGCAACAGGCATCATAACCATTTTTGTAGCCTGTCACATAGGAATTATAACAACAACAAAAAAGAATCATATCGCTATCTCTCTTAGTTACGGGGATATAATACAATTTCTGGAAGTCTAAATTTGTACTTCGGAGGGGGGGTGGATTGGGGGAAGCACAAGGGGGAGGGGCGGGGACTTTTGGGAAAATGCACATCTAATAATGATGTAACAACTGGCCAAATTCAGCTTTCTCCTAATTATTCCCGACAGTTGCCCTTTATTTCCTGGGCTCCCAGTGCAGTGCAATGCAGTAATTGCTGATGGATGCTTATGATGCTAAATGTTCAGTATAATGCTAAAGTAAAATAGAAGTATCATTGGGCTCTGGGTGTTTTGGTCGCACCGGAAATGAACAGTAAATGGTAATTTGCATTAGAAAATGATTAGGCCTATGTGAAAATATCTATGTGCAGTAAATGGTCATTGCCATACTTTATGAATCTTCGAACTTTTGGGGCCTTCGTAGTACGAGAAATTGTCGTAAAAGGTAAAATACCACCGATCCTTGTGAGCCAGTGCCCGTCTAAACATACGTACTACTCGCTCTGCAAAAAATATGGGATAGTACTAAAAAAAATACGTTACAAATCTGAAATAACCAAAAATGAAAGTAATTAGTAAGGTCCTATACTACTATATGGCCACCCGCACAATTTTAAACCCCCATAATAATCAAGGGCACACAGAAAATCTCTTACTTGCGAAGGTTCATACTCCAAAAGCACTGGCGGGCGGAAAATGGATATCTCAATTTCCTAAGCACAGTTGGCGTTCGTATCTGCACTGGAAAAACAACTTTTAATTCAACACTTTTCGGTGTTCCTGGACGGTTACCATTTTTGTAAATTAACGCAACAAATGGATGTTGAATTCGGTTATTCAACACAATGAATGTGTTGTCAATTCTGATTCAACAAAATGAATGTGTTGTCAATTCTGATTCAACACAATGGAAGTATCATGCTACCACTATCACAGTGATGAATCAATGAAATCATACAACAAACGGTGTTGATTTAACACAAAGAGTCGTGGTCGCTCTGATACACCGAAAGTGTTAAATTAACACAGTCGTTTTTTGTAGTGTCTTATCGAGTAGAGCAAACAGGGCGCGAGTATAAGATCCTCTTTCCTAAGTCTCGTCTTGGGGCCTGGGGTTGTGAACAGAGTCTGCTCGCCTGTATGTATGTTGAAAAAGAGTATCACTGTTTACTTGTTAAAATTATTGATATGTTGAACATATGTGCGAGTATTTACTGCTTATAATACGGGACAGGTGGCAATCCTACATATCTAACAGAAGTTGGGGTTTCCAAACCAAATTTATCCAGCGAGTATGCTAATCATTGGACTTGCCGGATGCTTGGAAATGAGTGAGTGTCCTCTTTTTCGAATATTGCTACGGTGTAGACCATCGAGGCAAGCTCGTAGCCACGGTGTGGTAAGTACAAGCGACGCCCGTTGTGGAATATTTTTTGCCCGTACTAGCGTGTCTTTTATATGCTGACATACAACATTTCCCTCAACAATATGGATTCACAATTTGCATTAAATAAATGTGGGTAGAAAATAAAGTTCTACATTGTAGTTGACACACACTGTAGTTAGCAAATTCAAAAATAGCAATCTATAATTTACTTTATAGTGATATTTTTTATTATCATAACAATTCATGTATGAATTTACGCACTCAATTCGAAGGAAAAGAGAGATTTGTTTCAATAAGTGTCACCAACCATCGTTTCACACCAGTATCACAAACTGTAGAGAACAGCAGCACACTGAAAATTGCTTTCGAAACTAGAGCAATGCTGTAGACTGTGATTATGTTTGTTTCCAAGATATGAGAAAACTGAATCCCATATTGAATTCAGAGAAAAATTTGGAAGTAAAATGAATTCGAGATTTTGCATGTATTGTCTCCGCAATGGTTAATGTTAATATACTGAAATAGCATCGATATTACATTAAAGCTATAGAGTAAATTATTCAGATTTTAGATATACATGAACTAGTTTTCCGTGGGGACTACGCCGATGAAGAATACAACAAAAGGAAATTATTTACGAATTTTTTTGAGTACACTTAAAAAAAAACTTAAAACGCTCTTCCAATGTGCTTCTGTCATTCTAAAGAAAGTCCAATCTATACCCTATTTCTCCTTACTACCGACTGAAATTGTTAAAATGATGGCAGAAATGATTCTACAAAGTGTTGCAGATGACTTTAAAGGTGTGTATGTCCCATGGCTTATATTTTTAAAGGATGGAACTCAAATAAGAATAATAGAGAAAAAAATTCGATTGTTGCCCGATATATGAAAGATGGCCGTGTAAAAGATACTTTGTTTGGCGTAGGCCAAATAACAAAGGGAAACAATACCGAATCTCCATAAATATAAAATCCCTAATATCTGTCTGTTCATCCGGGAGTTTTTAAAGCACTTCCCGTTGACCCAGAATGCTGAAATTTGGCATCAAGTTTCGCGGTTACGTCAAAATTTCGTGAAAAATCTCAAATTTGCAAATATCCCCTTATGTACCCCTAAACACTCCAATTAATATTCAATTCATTGTTAATAACAATGCAATAAATAAATGGTTAATTTTTAATTTCGAGCAATAACGTAAATTAATGTAATTCTTGAATTCTAAACTATTTATTTAATTTACGTTATTGATCTAAATTAAAAAGTGTAACAATTTATGTAAATTTTTATTTTATAAAATATCTGCTAGTAGTTTGGATTTTTATATGAATATGGATTGTTGTAAACCAGAAATATTTATGTTTAATGATTAAAAGCAAAATAAAACTAGTAGAAGTAATAGTAGTTGTAACAGTAGTAGTATCTATATATTTAAAATAGTTTCATAAAATTTTGTCCAGTCGCCGAGCGATTTTTTACTAGACCAAATTTTATAATTTTTCTTTTAAAATGTTAGTATTTATGCCTAGATACTTTAGAAACAATTACATACCTTTCCTACTTACAAGCTTCTATAAATTAAAGAAAATCGAAATTTTCTCCCTATGAATTTCTTATGGGAGTTCTTTTCGCAGAACCTTGTCCAGTCGGCCAGTAATTTTTACTGGACCGGTTTTTAATAATTATTTTTTAAAATGTTCGTATTTATGTCTAGATATATTATGAAGCATTCGCATCCTGTCCGTCCTAATCAACTTTGAATTAATGAGAATCTAAATTTAACTATATATTTCTTATGAGAGTTCTTTTCACAGAACTTTATCCAGGTCAGTCGCCCAGCACTTTTTACTGGATCAAGTCTCATGAGAACCTTTTTAAGTGTTCATATTTATGCCTAGATATGTTATAAAGCATTCCAACCACAGAGGTACTCCGGGTCGCCGGATTCTCAGTGTTGCCAACGAATTTTTGAATTCAAGTTTTCAATTGCTTAGACAGTTTGACGTAGCAGCACCAAACTTGGCATACGCATTAGTCTAAACAATAAAGCAATTGTGTACCGGCCTCCGAGCCCTCAATTGTCAGTGTTGTTAACCCATTTAAAACTTCAAATTCTACAAATGGGTTTATTTATTCAAATCTACATGATTTACATCAAATTTTGCATATATATGCATTAGATACTGGAACAGGTCATAGAAGAACTATGGACGCCGCAGTTATCAGTGTTGCCAGCCAACCAATTAAAAAAAAACAATATTTCAAACTGCTTCCATACCATTATACGGATCAATACAAACTTTGGCGTTTGGGTACTGGGAGATATCAGAGATATATCGCCGGCACCAAAGTTGAAGCGTACATTGGAAGAAGGGGGAATGTGCGCTTTAAGAGAAAACTAAATTTGCATCCAGAACAAGTACTACACAACGACAGCTAACCGCTCAGAAAGTTTCAATCCAAAAGCTAAAAAAATCACCAAGCATTAGAGCGGTTTAAAAAATATTAAATACATTAGAGTAAATTAGAAAGTTGGATTTTAAAGTCCGTTTTTAGATAAATTACCTTTCATATACATACCTCTTTCTTTCCCTGTACGCTGCACTTATCAGCATTGCCAAACAAACAGAAAAGCAGTATTTCAAATTCTTTTCATACGATTAAACAGACGAACCAGCACCAAACTTGGCATTTAGGTACTGAGGGAAATCAGAGATGTACTCAGGGTGGTGAAGGCATCACAGTTGTCAGTGTTAGCAACGTAATTCAAAAATCAATATTTCGAATTGTCTTCATTCCATTGAACAGATCAGCACCAAACTTGGCATTTACATACTAGGACGGGTCAGAGGTACTCCGGAATCAGTCGGTGTCACAGTTAGTGTTGCCAACCAATTTTTAAAAATTAATATTTCAGATTGTTTCCATTCCATGGACAGATCAGCACCAAACTAAACATTTAGGTACACTGTGCGAAGGAAGTTCTTGGAATGCAAAGTAGCGAAGATAGCCAACACACCATACACGAAATGTTGCGTTTAATCAGTTCAGGACAAGTACGAAAAACCTGTTCCCCCTTTCGCTCCTTCGGGAATATACAAATGCAGTGATGGAGGGACCTATGAAGGGAGAGACACGCCCCTAGTTTGAAACCATGTACACGTTTTAGATCCTTCTCCAATCCTGGATAAGGCAACAGAACTCTTTACATCACGAGATTACTGTAACCAATCATAAATTTTAATGTCTGAAACTTACCTCATCGGCGAAAAGCATGAACTCCAAAAATAAAAAAGAACTTCAGTAAATAATAATAATAAGCATTACACCCACTAAAGTAGAAAAAATTAAAAATACACACTCTAATAAAGAGAGAAATAACACAATGTAACTTTAAATTGCGTTTATAAAGACAAACATTCTCGTTTAAGTTTCGAACTGGAACGATCATTCAATACTGGCAAAATATACAGTAATTGTGCCTTTATATGAAGTGTCCTATGTGGCGTAATGGAATAATGCGTAGAAATAAGAGCTTCAGACTAAAATCAGACGTCCTCGGTTTAAGTCTCTTCATATGACCATTCACTTTTTCAAACTTTCATTTTGAAGAAAACAGATGAAAAATCTCAATTTCACAGATATATTTTAAATTGCATTCCAAGACTTGAATAACAGGACGAGCTCAGAGAAATACGTTACGCTGCCAGTTTTAACACTAAAAGCTACGTAAGGGATGTAATTAACGAAATCAAGTGAACATGTAAGTTAATATGACCAGCTGTCGAGTTCAAGACGGTAATTACACAAGACAACGTTTAAAATATTTTTCCGGAAGATGAAGCAAGTTCTCTATTTTTTTAGTAATTTAGGGGTGCTGATTTTGAATTTGGCAATAGAATTTTTGTCGCACGGAAGTGTTTTGTGTTGTAACGTCTTTTGCTTTTTCGTATTTAGAACAAAATTGCCTGTTTATATTGTCTTCATTTTAAGAATATTTACACACTATAACCAGTGATTGCGCCACACAACCCCCTATGGCACACAAATCGAAAATAGACAGCTGATCGAAAATCGATAGAAACCATGCAAAACCCAATGTTAACTTTACATCCCCCAAACTCAAAATCCTGGCGGAATCC
Organism: Lepisma saccharinum; assembly: GCA_022664845.1. NCBI lineage: Eukaryota > Metazoa > Arthropoda > Insecta > Zygentoma > Lepismatidae > Lepisma > Lepisma saccharinum. The sequence continues at coordinate 7,669 of JAGDQP010034570.1, read as the reverse complement.
TAATCATAACACAGGCTATGAAGAGAAGTTATTGTCTTATTAACTAATAGGAAAAATACCTGACCTGACCAGGGCTCGAACCCACGTTCGTGTAGTATTGGTTTAGAAATCAAAGGTTTAAACGATGAGCTACTTTTACAACTAGATAAATGTTGCCAAGATTTGTCTTTTTAACACACCAGCAGATTGAGTCACGCTAAGTGGACCATTTTATACATTAGTGATTTTAGATAAGGTAGATTAATTTTTTTAATTATTTTAGTAACAGTAAAACAATCTTACTGTTTGGTAAGGAATGATATTCATTTCCATCTAAACAGTTGTCCTCAAACAGAACAATCCTGTGTCTGGATGCTTTTTCTAGATTTAAATCTGCATTGTATATTTTATACGTGTAAAAGCATAATTCACTTTGTTAAAACATCTTTTCTTATTGATGAAAATTTCTTTATGAAAATTATTATTAGAATGAAATGTTAATAGTATTTCTCTAAATACGTTATTCCAGAAACTGAAACATACGTAATTGGGTTATTCCATGACAAATCATCCAATTTTAGAAAAAAGTTGTTCTATCAGCATTTAAAAAAAAAAAATCGCATATCGGTTCCTATATACCTGAAGATATCAGAACCACTTTCGAAAGAAATGTTATGCCCTTATTTCTCATGGGGCGACTATATTTCCAAAATGACGGGTGGCGTTTTTTACTCCCGTAGACAAGTACGGAAACCTGAATATCTAAAAAAACCAGACGAGCTAGAGAAAGCTTAATCAAACACCGTTGGGTATTTCTTGAAGTATACATTGAACATATGGAATCACCTTTTCTAAAAATTAATTTCTTTATTCCAATAATTAGGCTGAAACATAAGTAACAAATTGTGTAAAATTTGATGTTTAACAAATTTCTTGGGGTGAGGAATTGAATAAAAGTCTACAAAATTTTGTCATATTTAGATCTACCAATCGAGTGCATGCACGCAAAAAATCATGGTGCTAAATCACACTCCTTCTCTTCTACGGGGGTTCAAACATGGTCCTTTGCCGGATTTCGAGCTTAAATATCCGAAAACCGTTCGTCAATAAGATATTTCTAGAAGTCTGAAATGGAATGTAGTAAGTAACACAGACACTATATTCATTACAGAATTACTTTAAGCCCGCAGTTGTGGAGATTTGTTTTTCATTACACAGAATTTCTCGGAAAAAAATCTTCATAGCAAATACAACTACAATAAAACTCCTAGTTTTGCACCAGGATTACTCTCACTTTGTCTAGAATCAGAGGATCATCAAAATATCGTGATTGTACTGCTATTATCACCTGAAACTCGATGTTTCCCAGTATAAATGAATTAGAAATTTTAAGTTGTTCTTTAGCAGTTTATTAGTAACGTGAAATATCACTGCATTTGTTGTGGTAATAATAATGTAATGCAATATTTATTAATGTTCTACGAACAACATGGTGCCAATATAGTCCAAGTCATACAAGGTACATATAGATATACAGATAGCAGATAGATATACAGCTAAACAAGAAGGTGTTACATATTAAAGTTTGATAGCAATACAAATATTTTACGTAATGGTTGTTGATTAAACGTTTAAACAAATACAATCTTTGTCAGAATCAGTCAATAATTTATGATGCCTTGTTCTGTACAAACTACAAGGAAATACTAATTCAAAATTTTCCCTCTATGTTCTAAATTTGAATTTTATTTATAACGATTAGGCCGGGATAGAGGATGGGAAAGGATTTGGGAAGGTGTTGGCCAGGGTCTATGCTGTAGGTGCCATCCCAGCATTTCCCTGGTGTGACTGAGGAAAACGTGGAAAAACCTCAATCAGGATGGTAGACTGCTGAGATTGAACCCACGGCCTCCCGAATGCTACGCCAACGCTCTAACACTGATCTACGGCGACTCGGTCGATATTCTAAAAATTCCAGATTAAAACAAATACGTCAGTACTCCTAATCTTTTGAGAATAAGGGAATTTGAATTTATACTATAATATCCTGAAACGGCAATACTACTACTAATAATAATACTCTCTATATATAAAATAGAAATCCTCACTAACTGACATATCAACGCTCAGGCCACACTGTCTAAGATCGATATTTGAAATTTATGTATAATCTGGCTTTAACTAATTTATTTAACTGATGTTCGATAAGGTAGCGGAAAATTGCATATTGCGAAAGTAGAAATGAAAAAAGTAATTTACTTTTTTTAAAAAAAAAAAAAGAGATCGGTGACCTGTGGTGGGATCGAACCCGATACCTTTAGAACAACTCTTCAGCGCTTTATCCACTAGACCGTACAACCAGATATTAGAAGACGGCTTCCGAGAAAAGTGACGGTGCAGGTAACAGCTAGTACTAAGAATAAATTATAAGTTCTTGACCCCACATAAGGCACTTTCTCTTTTAAAAAATGTAAAGAACATTTCCGCTTTTCATCTTTCTATATTCTAATCTACCGGCAGAATTATTTTGCAAAGGAATACCGATACTTAAGTTACATAAATTCTAGATGAAAACGGTCGGAAAAGTGCGGACCCCAACCTTTTCCCGACTACCGGGAAGTGGGTGGTCAGGGCAAGTTTAGTTTCTCCGTCGTCATACTATGCAAATGCAAATGTGATATCTTCAAAGAGACCACTTTTTTTTTCTTCTGTGAAACAGTCGAATCTAAGGCTGTGTCATTTGAAATGTTTAGACCTACCAAAAGAGTGTCTATATTCCCAAATTGATTTGGTTGAAATACATTCCTTTCTTTCTACAGGGTTCACACGTTGCCTTTCGTCAAAACATGTAGGATTTCGGACTTAAATATCTAATTTTAAAAAAACTGAAATTTAAAGTTAGTAGTCAGCTCACAACCAAAATTACAACTTTTATTTCTAATTGGTTTGGTCAGTGCAGGGTTATTATATGTTTATATGCAGCTTCATATTACTACACTGCTTGAAAGGCACACTTTTAACTCCCATGGGCAACTTTTTATTGACCAAACAACTCAAAAATAAAAATTGCCATTTCTACTCTGATTTGAGAACATACAAAGTTTCCTGGAGAAGACCAACTTTCAGATTATTATGATGGCCAATTTGAGATATTTTAGACCGAAATACGGCATTCTTCCTGTAGCAAAAAAGCGTTGTGATTCAACGCCACAGAGTTTTCTACATCATCATCTTGCTGATAGTTCTACACATCGCAAGAGAAACTGCAGTCTTATATTCAACTTCTTCCCTAAAACATGGTGACTTTCATGAAGATACCACATTCGCATTTGTATCGTCTAGCGAAAAAATCCGCTGGTATTGACCAAGCCATTACAAAATACAAGTTGCAATTTCTACTGTTACTTGGTCACATACGAAGCTTTTCCGAAACCAGATTTCAGATTGTTTCATGAGGACGCATATGCAATATTTAAGCCCGAATTCCGGCATTTTTTGCAAAGGGCCATGTTTGAACACCCGTAGAAAAAAAGTGTGAAGGTCAGAAACTCTTTTGGGAGGTCTAAACATGACAAAACTTCGCAGAATTTTATTCAACTTTGGATCTTTGGATCAGCTGTCTAACGTCTTGACCACAAGACCAAACCGCAGCTGCCGCGTTGAGCGCTTCTCGCTGTTACTTATTGTTCAGAATAAGCGAGAGTGGGCTACTTCCGCTTTAGTAAACCACCATTTTAATTCCAGTGACCTGCGGGTAGACGCAAGTATATAAAAGCATCACATTTCTTTCGAAAGTCGTTCTGATATCTTCAGGTATGTAGGAACCCATATATGAAAAAAAATCTAAAATGGTGATGTAACCAGTTTTTCTAAAATTGGATGACTTGTCCAGGAATGACCCAATTTTACTACCTACACCAATCTAATCTTCCTTATCTAAAATCACTCATGTATATAATGGTCCACTTAGGGTGACTCACTCTGGTGGTGCCTTAATAACACAAAAAAATGTTGGGAATACTTTTCAAGTTGTAAATTTAGCTCAGGGTTAAAACCTTTGCTTTCTAAACCAATGCGACACGTACATGGGTTTGAGCCCTGGTCAATACAAGCATTTTATCCTTCTACTTAATAAGTAACTTCTCTTCATCATAGAATGTGGAACCAAGCCCGGGAGAGATTAAAGCCTCGCCACTTCCATATGAAAAAAGCATTCCAGAGTACTGAACTGAAACCCGTGGAAAGAAACTAAAGTACAGTTAAGTGTCCTCATCGTTCGTGGGGATCGTGAACTTTGGGGATATTGAACTTGCGGTCTGCAGCAATGATCCGACTTTGGATGTTTTTCTCTTATAACCTAAATTTCTTTTGACAGCCTTTGACTATTTCAAGATCGTAAATGAGAGTATGGGGACGTATGGGGAGAGTACCCATCTTGCATTCGGACGTCGTCTCGGTCGCTTCTTTTCTCTAGGATTCCAATGTAGTACATTTGTCGTCCACCTTCCATCTGTTCGTCTAGCTACGTGACCGGTCCAATTCCACTTCAGCTTCTTCGAGTCTTGATTACATCCTCTACCTTTGTTTGTGCGCGAATCCATTCATTTGTATTCCTGTCCCTCCTGGTTATTCCTAGCATGCATCTCTCCATTGCTCTTTGTATGACTCTCAATCTTTGAGTTGTTTGCGCTGTGTATATATATAATTCTACATTCAATAAGATATCCGAAACATGTGTTCTGAATGGACCCATTTGTCTAACGTGTTAAGGAGCTCCCTTAAATGTAGACTTGTTGCTCGTTTGTGTAATGTAGATATTAGCTAATGCAGAACCAAAATCACAAGATTATTGTGATTGGGGAGGGGAGTCAAGAGGTCGGCGTTGGGGGCGTCCTAATGTGGTTGCGACATCGAGGTCGTGCCTCATACCTTAACGAGAGGGCGGCTACGAAAATTCTGAATGTTACAGGCAATACTTAACAATTAACTTTCAAAAGATGTACCATATTTACAAGTTTGAGCGAAAATGGGTAAGTTTAAAACATTTTTGTTAAAAAAAAATTAAGTTTGGTAATTTTCGTGCAAGAAATCCTAACTTTCCAGTTATTTACTTTTCTGTTTGAAAATTTTAAGAGCAACAGCGGTCCTGGGCAACCAGGATGCAGAAAAGTACAAAGAGGAAATAAAAAGCTTTGGTTGACATGGTATTAACGATATCACCTATATAGAACCACGTGCACGCGTGAAGTTATTCTATACTGCTGTTATTGTTTTAACTTAATTATTACATGCAATTGCAAGAAAGAAAATTATATAACATTTATTATATAATTGCTGATAATATTATCACTCCTCTATAAGTAGTGGTGAATTCCGTATCACTACGATTGGAAGCTTTCAACAATAAATGCAACATCTACTTAATACAGAGTGGCTAACAATAAACATTTCTGAAATTCCCTGATTTTGTTAATATTTCCCTGACCGACAAAACTGCACGTTATTTGTTCATACAACTATATAACATACACTAATACTGTAAATGAAACTGAAATAGTGACATTTAATAAGTATAATGTGTCTGAGTTAGAGTTTTAAAGGCCGGGGGAAGAAAACATAAATTTTAGAAGAAAAAAAAAACAGGGAAAATTGTTTTTTGTTCACGAAGCCAAAAAAGCCTGGTTTTATTGACAAAATCTTTTTGTTTTGCCTTTTCATCACCAATATTCACTACGTAACACACCTAATGCATTTGCTATTTAGGTTTAGAAAAACTAAATGTTCTTACGTTAAAAGATGTACAAAAAAACCTTCAATTTACATTAGGAATGCAATATATCTGATTAGCACCCTTGTACATGAGAGAAATGTTCTGTTCACGTTTGGCCCTTAGACATCTTTCGCTCAGACCGAGAAAACTTACATAATAATGTTTCAAAACTTTTTGAGAGGCAGTCCCATTGCGGATTTTTTTTTCTAAATATATGTTTTGAACATCAACTAACATTTTAACTAATTCATTTATCATAAAATGTTGTCAGAGACACCGTAACAGTAAAAAAAAACGTTCTTTTCCAAACTAGCACGAAAAATTGAAAAAAAAACGGTTTTTCCTGTTTTTTCCGGCAGTCAATTTTTCCGGTTTTTTTTAAACACTAATCCGCATCCACATGACAAAAACTGTAATTCTAGGCCAAATAGTTCCTTGCGCCACCACATGCAGTGTGTCATAAAACATATACAAAACTAACTACAACAAGATTATTATTTATTTCCACTGTTACCCACATTGCACTTTCAATTGTATTTCCTCACAAACCGAAGTGTCGCTTGATTGTTGTTGTGAGTATCAAAAATTATAACAATAAAGCTCTTTCAACAATGAACAAAGAAGAAAATTTAAAATCGGCAATGATTGAACTCTCGAATTGGCTTTGCACTTTATCCCTAAAAGTTAGAACTCTCTAGGCTTGAATCTGTAGGAGTAACATTAAAAGTTCGTGCAAAGATAAAATTACATTAGCCATATACGGAGACAGTGCTTCCATCTTCTGTTGGAAATCGTTGCTTTACATTAACATTAACCAACAAAGAGAAGTTGGTAACCCAGTAATCACATTTTCACTAGTCATTATGCACAAGAAATTAGAAACTAAGTATAACATAATTTAACCCATCCCAACAAGAAAACAATATCTAACTGGACTTTTCTAAGTAATGCCAGCACACACTCGAGAACCACCTTTGCAAATAGCTGTTGTTCCATTGTTTAATTTGTAGCAGCCTAAGTCACAATTTAGTTCTCTCTGCAATTTATTGGCTTTGTTAACTAATTATTCGTTCCCCTAATAATTAGCGAATACAATGCACAGACGACATGCATTAGCAAATACAATTTTTGTTTAAAACCTTATATTAGGCCTAAATAAACACGCATTTTGCAGTTTCATAGTTCTGGGAAGCGAGTTTCATTGCATCTCCAATCTCGAATACTGTGAGTTTCTCAATTCTAGAATCAAAAGAGTCGCCATATTTTTGTAAAGGGAAGTTCGTAGAGAGAAGCAAATTTCACGTTCTTCATTACCAACTCAAACAACATAATTTCCAAGTTTCTCAATTCTGCGTCTAAAATTCGACAAATTCAAACCACCATAACTTGGAAGCAACAAGAGGTAGAAAGAAGCAAATTTCACATTCGGCATCACCGACTTCGAATAATATATAATCTGCAAGTTTCTTAACTTTTCCCCTAAAATATTAAAATTCAACAAAATTAAAACCACTATATTTTTGACAGGGTAGGTGGCAAAGAGAAGCAAATATACATTCAGCCTCACCGACCCAAATAACATATAATTCGCGAGTTTCTTATTTCTGCATCTAAAATGTCAAAATTTGACAAAATTGGAACGCCATATTTTGGAAGCAATAATAAGTAGAAATAGTTGTTTCCTCATTCTGCATCACCGTGAACAAAATAAGATAATTTGAGGTTTTCATAGTTCTGGCACCAAAAGAGCAAAACTCGAAAAATTCGAACCATTATATTTCGTCAACCGCAACAGCTGGAAACATGCTGTTTTTATATTTAACATTCTCGTGACTAAAATAAATTGCGTTATATGATTTATACTTCTACGACCATGGGGGAGAAGTTAGCAAACTGACATTAAATTTGACCTCGAGGTCA
>JAGDQP010034569.1:9558-20036 GCA_022664845.1 Lepisma saccharinum | reverse complement strand
GATTTGAATTTTTGAAAATAAAAAAAACTTCGAGATCTATCTTAGCCTGTAGGCCTGCCGAAAGGGATTTTTTATATTAATATAGATCCACAAATTAAAAATACACAAGCAAAAAAAATCTTCAAGAATAACCGTTCTTGGCGGTCCTTCCTCCTTTGTTTCAGAGTTCTAGCACAGAATTGCCACCTCGTGATCCTCGTTTGATGTCGCGCGCGCAGGGTAGGAAAATCTTATTTATTTATATGGCCTTTAGAGTTTTCTGGGCGGAATGCGTCGATTGCAAGTTTTTATATTCAGTGGTCTCCGACCACTGGTCGACATTAGTTTAACATAATTGGAAACTTCTTCCCAGTCCGTGGTACGCGTCCCCCACAGGAAGAAGTTTATTTTATTCGCCAGCTTAAGAACTTTATTATTATATTGGCATGGCAATGGGTGCTGAAGGCCCCGAGCACTCACGTACTCGGCGCCTATGCGTTATTCCACATAATGGAAAAGTTAATATAGAATAAACTTCACTGTTAAGACATTATCTGCTGATACTAGCTATTTACGCATCTGGTATGACACTTGTAAAACTAGATAGATTGTGTTATTTTTCAGCATTTTGACTACAAAGACACTTACACGAAGTTTATCCTCGTATCAACCTTGGAAAATTTTGTAGAGATGTAGATTATTGTGGAACGCTGTGGAAATTAAAATATTACATTTGGAGGGGGTCCGCTACCTTTTGGCGCCGTCTACGTTTCGGTGCTACCGTTTCACCGCCAGTTCAGTTTTGGACGCCAAGTGTATTTTCCAATATGAAAACGGAAATTGTTAACGTACCTAATAAGGTGAAAAAAAATGTTGGAAATTATTACTCTTTTATTTCTTAATTTAAGTCTAACAAGCAGAGGATCTCTAACATGAGAGATGGATTTAGATCAAACCTTGCGAAATAAGTATTTCGTGCGTCCTACAATAACGCATTCACTTCACACATTATGCATTTAGCTCCTTCTATATTGATTTTGGTTTCTGAGCTGAATATCTATAGTAAAAAATACTTGCTCAGTTTAACGCCCTCTGAATCCCGAGGCATATGCACCGTCTGCTACCCCCTAGTTACGTCCCTGCTATAACTCAGCCGGTTTATGTTGTAAATAAATACGTAAATAAATCCATTTTCCGACCGAAAAAAACAATTCGCAATTAAAATCAATGGAAGAAATATGTTTCAAGTGCTTACTAAAATATAAACATCTCATTACATCTCTTGCATGAACACAGTCCCTGGATCTGTTCTTCTGTCGCATCTTATGGACGAAGTTTTTACATACTTCTTTTAATACAATAGTTTCCCTGGTGTAGTTCTTTTTTAATGCTCTGGCGCCAGAACGGTAGAGCCAAACTGAACATATTAATTTTAATGTTAACTGGTTTCGTTTTACTGCTCTCCTGAAAAGTTGCATTTTTTTAGTTGTGTCACTCTTCTATGTCATGGGCGATTATTATAATACTATCATAACCTGTAATTCGTGATACTGTATAACATACCTTTTACGTTAAGTAGCTTAAAGGAGTGAAGAGCACATGCAAAACTACTGTACCAAATTTTAAAATTCTGAGAAATATGCATTAATTGCAAGAACGATGGTGTTTAGTAGATGCACTATACACTATGAATGTTCATGTGGTTTAAATTCGGAGGAGCTGGTGTCCAAATAAACCAATAGAACATCTTTTAGAGCGTTTAGAGATCTCAGTTCCTTCCAGAAAAGCCCTTGGTTTAGCAGATAACACGGTTTATAATGCGTTTATGCAAAGCAAGCTAAACAATGGTTATAGTTGAAGGATCACACATTGGAAGCACAAACCGAATTCCCGGTTTTTTTTCTTGTTTTTTTTGCTTTACTTCGATTATCCCAATTTAATTGCAGGTAAAGAAAATAACTTTCTCAGACTAAAGTTTGTGTCATATATCAATTGTTTAAGTTTTAATTATTTTATTTTATGTTTAAATTTTTCCTCATTTATTTATTTTAGATTGTTTTCCTTATCTCTCGTAGGTTTGATGTAGTTTTAGATTCCAATATTGCCCTATTGCTTGCATGGTTCATGCTTAAATCTCCCTTCATTCCCTGTTTCCTAAATTTCTAATTCTTAACTTTGTACAAAAACATTTGACACAAAGCAACTCAACATTCATCCATCTCATTCACTCTTCCAATCGCAAGAGAGTCAGCCTCCGAGGAGTCGGGCCTCCGGGCAGAAGGATTCCTCCTCCATATCTTCTGATTGGGGCTGGTCCGGGGGGGATCCTCCTCCTCATCTTCTCCTCTGCATCATCACCTACACTAACACTGTACTTGCATCACATCACTGCACAATTTCACTATTAGTTATTTACCATCCAGAGTTTGTGCTGTCCATACCAAGGGTTGGCAGCGCTCTGGGGGTGACCTTATTTCATTTATCTTCGCTTATCTCACTTCATATAAGCCACCTTCCACTCTGCCCTCAGGGGGTATTTTGCAGACCATAGCCGTAGTTAAGATGGTAAATTCACAAAGTTTGTATGAGTCCGCATTTTTTTACCACTTATCTCCTTTTAGGCTCATTCATTCGCATTCATTACTTCACGGACACGCACACGCACACGCACACGATACACAACACGACACGGATAACACTAGTATTAACGACACGCCACGACGTCTGTTCAGTCCGTAACAGACTATTATTGGTAGTTTGTCGTTCCTATTCACATTTTCAACTCCTCTTTAACCATCGGTTTAGTTGTTCTCCCTTTGAATCCTATTAACGTATTCCTGTAAGCAAATGTATGAGATCCTACTTGCCAAGCTGTCCATAGAGTTCCTAGTTTGTTCATTTTTTACTATGTGTTCCAAGGGTCCGTTGTTCAACTCTTCTCTTAGATCTATCATTTCTTGTCTTTCTTTTCCATCTGAGTCCATCTGATTACGGGGGAATTCAAGGACCACATGCTCAGGAGTGGGTAGCTGTTCGCATTCACAGTTCGGAGTGTTCGCTATTCCTAATGCATATAATTTCTGCTTGTACGGCCCATGGTCACTTAGAAACTTCACCATTCCCTTGGATGGGTTCCATTCTTCCCAACTCAGTCGCTCCAAAACGTTATTAGTAATATTAAACAATCTCCTTGATTTTGTACTTTTTTCCCAATATTTTTGCCATTTTTCTACTATTTTCTTCTCAATTTCTTCTTTTGAATTTACTATATCACCTAGAATTTTCGTTGTCCTGATTATTTTTTTCTTTTTTATGCCAGTACAGCGTTGCAGCGCTAGTAACCTCCAGATGGAGTGGCGCAACTCCCAAGATGATGTTTAGAGCCACTCCCGGCGCCGTCGTATACACCCCAGACAACCTCAACAAGACCCTCTTCTGCGCTCCGTTTATTCCTTCTGCAAGTTTTTTTTTTTGTTTTCATTCAATCTATGTGCCCATACGCTGGCACCATATGTGCATATTGCATTTATGATTTGATTATTATACAGTTTCAGTAGGCGTATTGGTAAAACATATTTATTGTTCGCTATTGTCGCCAATTTGTTCCCAACTTCAACTATTCTACTTTTGACATTTTTAATGTGTTCTCCAAAGTTTAATTTCTCATCTATTGTTATTCCTAAATATTTAAATGACTTTACCCTCCTTATTGGTTCATTGTTGTATTTTATAGTGGGATTTCTTTCCAATTTACTTTTAAATGTTAGGTATTTTGTTTTTTACGTAGATATTATGAGTTTATTGTTATCGCACCATTGTTTGACTCTTACCATTATTATCTTCGTTTTATCCTCTATTTCTTTTCTAGAGTCCGCCTCCATCAAGATTGCAATGTCGTCCGCATAGGCAATAACCGATTGTACCTCCCTCATTTCATGTAGTTCTCCAATGCATGGATCTATACACATATCCCAGAAAATTGGTCCACACACTGACTCTGTGGACATCCCTTGTTTGATGTTGTTAGTTTTTCACTCGTAGCACAGAGGTTAACCATTCTACCCTCGCAATAATCCTTAAGCACTCTTACTATGTAGTTATGTGGCAGGGAGCGCCTGTACATGAAAAACAGGGCACGCGATAAACTTTCTATATTCTGTGCGTTTGCTCATTTGTATATATGTTATCTATATTTGTTTTAAAAAAGATAGTAAGAGTATAAAGGTTATAGATTAGCGTCACAAGAAGTGAATATTTACGCCAATCATTGATTATAAATAACATATTTATTTTACCTTTAATAATGCTAAAGCGGCAGAAACTAAACTTATTCAGAAGGCCGCTAGAGGGGACGAACACCCATGGTAAAAAGTTAGCATTAAAAAACTGATTATAAGGAAGAATTGTATCAATAATTTTTGTTTATTAATAAAATATAATGTTTCGTGCTGATCCACACTTAGAGCTTTTGAATTCAATTAAAATCTGATAATGATATTAAGCTTTGAAGTTCGCCACATGCCTTAAGTTATTGCATCGACTGTGTAGTAGTGAGAGAGTTGGTGCTAGCAATTAAAAAAAAAAAAGTCAAACAGTCAGAGGAAACAGAGCAGAGGAATAACCCTCTATATTACCTAGTTTTGGTATTCTCAAGCTGTAAAGTTAGCGTCTGGGATATAATTCTTCGTCAACTCTAGTGAGGTCGCGTTGGTTAGTAGTAGCGCCACTACGTATGTAAGTCGTGGATTGGGGCACACTAATTACTCCAGAGAGTTTACCGAGTTACATAGAAGGAAGGAAGTTGCTCATGCAGGGAGGAATTGTTACTATATTGAGGATCCGTATCTTCTGCACTATAATGGTAAAGTCAGTTGCAGGAAGAAAGACTAGACAGTATCCAGTAGCGTCTCCATAAGGTCGTAAGCTGTGAGTGAAGAAAACCATCGCTGTAACCTGTGTAGATCCCATCTAGTGAGGATTTTGAATACCAGAAGACGGTGTTACTTTTTTTTAGTTCGAGGTTTTGTCTCCTGTTGTGCACAAGCCTCTCAAGTTAAATATCTTCAATATCCAACGTTAGAAGGTTGATGGACGTGTGGTTAGCTTTGTGAATTGAGGAAGATAAGACATTGCCATCGAAGAACAATAATATAAACGTAGGTCGGGTCACGTTCTACATTAGAGAACTTTAAGCAAGTGTTGTATACAAACATTGTGTGAGAACTGCATAAGCATTTACTTCGTTATAAATTTAATCTCAGTTGCAAGAAAGATAACTGATAATTACGTGTATTTCATATATAGACTAGTCCTCATATAATAATCTCAATCGTCTTTAGTGCAAGCTAATTATTCAATTAATCTTAGCACACAGGGAAAAGTCCAACTCTGTGAATTAAGTACGTCATACAGGGGAAAGCCAAACTGAATTGAAGTGAGTGAAGGTTAAGGCGTACGCGTACTGAGAATTCGTACAAAAAGAAAACCAAAACGTCGTTATAGTGGAATTAATATATCATTTATTATGTTTTTGGCATAGTATAAATACTTGTTAAACGATACTAATATTGGACGATTCAAATCTATCATCTCAAGTATTACAGTGTTGTGGAAAAGTGTATTCTTCTCATCTTGTATTGGAATAAAAACTATTGTCTGAATTCTAGTAGGGTTCTTCCAGCAGAAGTGTTTTTATATAAATCTTATCCTGATAAATACTAGCAAATATCAATCCAGTTCATTCAATCTGCTTTGCTCTCGCAGTGTGCGCTCCTTCTACCGAGACACAGTAACCTTCAAGATTGTGAAACCACAGTCACAAACGATATTATACCGCTACATATGGGATTGTGAGACCTAGACCAATTAAAATACAAGGTCTACCTCACGATACCCGGTTACATGAGAGATTATGAGATTTAGAACTCTACATCACAATCTACACGGTTACAGTTAGGTATTTTTAGGTTCTTCATGTTCCTGAACAAAGCTGGCCACCATAAGTTATCGAACGCTCCCCTAATATCAATGAAAATTGCTACTACATATTTGCCATCCGCCACTCTTATTCCTGTAGAGAATTTGTTAACTGCATATTGCGTTGATTTCCTATAACCAAATTGGTTGTTATCATTTTCTAGTCCATCTCTTGCTTCTTGTAGCCTTTTTATGATGACTTTTTAAAAAAAAATTACCAATTGTGTTCAGGAGGCAGATGGGCCTATATGATCGTGGATTTTCACGCGGTTTTTCCTGACCTTTTAACAGTATTATTAAATTTGCTTCCTTCCATTGTTTAGGAAGCAAATTTAATAATACTGCCTCAGACATTCGGCGAGGAGTCTTGCCAGGTATGGAGTCCAAATGTGTATGATTTTTTAAATATATATTTCCGATTTTAATCCATCAGGGCCCGGCGCTTTTCTATTTTTTAGTGATTTTATTGCCTGTTCAACTTCGAATTTTGTACAATTTTCTCATCTTTATTTTCTTCTTTCAGTCTTATTATTCTCCTCAATTGTTCTTCTTACTATTCTTAATCTTCGTTGCTCTTCAGTTTTATCTTCCTCTTGATCTTTAGGTATTAGTTCTTCCATTAACAATTTCGCCGAGTCCCTCCATTTCTTTGTATATGTACCATCTGTTTTCTTTAGTGTTGACAAGGTAGTCGGTGTAGTCTTTTCCATACATAATTTGTATGGTGCGCCCCATGCATTTGTTAGGTTATTTTCCAAGAATTTTTCTCATGTTTCTTTTCTCCTACTGATTATTCTTTCTTTATACTGTTTTTTTGCTTCCCTATATTGCTCTAATTTCCTCTTTCTAAGCACCGGGTCTCTGGCTTGTTGGTAGCTTTTCCTTCTGGATCTGACAATCCTCCTCAGCCTATCCAGTTCCCCGCACCAAAATGGGGTTCTGCTATTGTTTTTGCCAGGCGGACATTCTCTTCCAATCACATACTCGGTTCTGCGTTCTACCTCCTCCGCTAGTTGATCCATATTTATCCCCTCTGTCACTTCTGGCAAGGTCAACGTTTTCTCCATCTTTTTCTAGTCCATCTTCATCAAGTTGTATACGTGTCGCACTTGCTCCATGGCAGTGGTCTGTGTTGCATTTTTATTCTGTATTATTTCAAATTTTATTATATTATGATCGCTACTTCTTTGCCCGTCTAGTACTTGCCAATTTTGTATGTCGCTATGTAAATTTGGAGAGGTTAGTGTAAGATATATGTTGGTTTCCGCGCCCGCTCGATTCCTATATGTTCGTGGTTGTCCCTCAATGTTACATAGTATTAAGTTATTTGCTTGCATCAGGTCTTCCATTAATTCCCCTCTTCTCCGATCTCTGTCATTTGCGATATTGCTATACCATAAGGGCGATTTTGCGTTTGCATCCATAGTTATGATTATATTTCTATTCTTGTTTGTATTTATTACGTTTTCAAGTTTTTCAACGAATTGGTCAATTTCAAATCTAAATTGGCAGTACATGCTTACTATTATATATTTCTTGTTGGTTGTCAGCAGTTCCGCACAGCAGTATGTTCATCCGTAAATTGGGATATTTCTATTAGTTTGTTCTCAAGGTTCAAGTTTACGATGGCCGCTTTTGGATTAGCCTAAATCCCTTCACCACTATTTGCGCCGTTGTGGGAATGTTGATTAACTTACTTTTTAAGGTGTATGGCTCCTGAATACACATCAAATCCGTCTTCATTTCTTCTTATTATATTTCTTAGTTCTAAGGAAAATAGAACATTTTAGAAAATAGAAAATAAGGTACATTTTAAATAGGCGCAAATCTTTACTCTCCTATATACGTATGAATCGTAACCTGTTCAATAAATTCATTATTATGTAGAGCAGAATGTGTAGGATTCAAATCGTTTTAAGATGCTAATTCAGACTTCCCAGATGTCCCGGTTTTGATCGGGACAGTTTCGCTTTTGAAGAGATATCCAGGCGCCACGGCCACCTTCGTGTTTTTTACCATTGAGGCGAAAAGTATTGAAATGTGATCTATAATGCAAGCAATAACCGACGGCATTATTATCAGATTAGTGCTCATGGAATATGAACGTGCTTGTCACTTGCTGCTGCTACTGGGACTCAGCCAATCGTGGAATTTATTCTAGCAGTCGACACCAGGGTAATAATAATTCGACAGATTTCCGAACCTTATATTGCAACTCACGCGTGCCATTGCTTAGATTGGTAATTTTGACAAACGCGTACTGTAAATTTTCATTGCTAATCTACGTATTGACATTCTTTGTGTAAAGTGCCCTGATTTTGAGCTTGAGAAACCTCGCAAACCTATGATAATTTGAAAATATTCTGAATAAAGGAAATCTAATGTAGGTACAAGGCATTGTAGTGAACCGCTAATGTAAACCATATGTTGCAGGTATAGCGGGATATAGTATATTGATTAGAAGTTATAAATCACATGTTTTGTTTCCATAAACGAAGAAGGAAATGAGAAGAAGAATAATTCCCTAATGAGTTTTTAACAGAAAACTGCAGTGATACGAGTGTATTAAAAGTGAACTGGAATGAAAAACACTAGACCTCAGAAAAAGCAAACGGTTAATTCGAACGGATTTTCTTTCTTCATTTTGTTTAAGTATGCTTATTATTCTTATAAAAACGGGTGTATTTACACTGGATGTTTAATAGGCGTTACTGCAATATTTGAATTTTTAATAGATAACTTGTATTGATATTGTAAATCGAAAACTTCTATTAATATTTGTACTCCTATGTTATGTCCTATGTAAAAGCGTCGCGTCGCATCGCTTGCAAGCCTATTTAAAACAAAAGACTGTACAAACTTATTTCTTTCAGCACAATAATTAATCACCATAGAACAACTATTTCGTTTTCTAATCGTCGTATTCTTCAGCCAAGGTTGAATAAAACCTTAACTAAAATTCAGTTTAATTGGTAACGCTCACCTTTCAAGGCCTCTTTTTTTTCTTTTTTTTTAAAAAAAAAGGAAAATTACAAAGTACCGGTAACCAGTATGTTACACAAACTATATTTTCCGGACATGTATCAACTATCACATTCCACATTCCAACACTGTGTAACCACCAAGATTAACTTTCATTACACAGTACTCACTACGATGTGTACACTATTCATCAATATAACGCACCAAGTTCATCTGTTTACCATCTATTGCCAGATTGACTAGAGGCGACATATCAATAATTATTGATCATCTTTTATGCCTATAAATGTAGTGACGTCAGTTGCACTTCATGATCATTTTGATTTTATCTCATCTCAACAAGTATGGTAGTAAAATATAAAATACCTATTACTTTGGATTGAAGATACTAAAATAAAAAAGTGTTAATACATCCTTTAGACAATTATCGAGTTGAAATTAATGGTCTCCCACCAGGCGCCTCTCCACATGGCGGATAGGGAAATGCCGACAAGATATTGTGGGTACCGGAAATATTCCGGGGCGGACCAAAACCAGTACTGCTGCCTTGCAGTTAGTAGAGGAATCTACAAAGGCTAGGGGAAGATAACCCCGAACAAAAATATCATGGTGAGGGGAAGCAGCATCACCATTACCACTCTGAGGCTGAAGATGAATGACATCGGCAAGGCTCAGAGATGGACAGAGGACGACATCTTAAATGTCTACCGCGAGGTCGTAGAGCTGACAACTCTACACCGCTAAAACATGTCAAGAAATAGTAACAGTGGTTCATCAATTCTCCTGAGGTAAAATATTCCAGAGGTAAACTAGTCTCTCATTCGGATCTCCGAGGGGGGACTCCTTCAGGGGACTCCAAGAACAGGATTAAGAAAAACCTTAGAATAGGAACGTGGAACGTACGAACATTATACCAAACGGGCGCTCTTCAGGTGGCGGTACGCG
The DNA here is from genome assembly GCA_022664845.1 of Lepisma saccharinum. Lineage (NCBI taxonomy): Eukaryota > Metazoa > Arthropoda > Insecta > Zygentoma > Lepismatidae > Lepisma > Lepisma saccharinum. Next base: position 10,154 of record JAGDQP010034569.1, on the reverse strand, counting down.
AGACCGAGAAGTACAAGCTAGACATATTAACGATACAAGAAGTTCGGTGGGAGGGTCAGGGTAGCATCCCACAGGGCAAGTACACTTTCTACTACGGTGGAACACAGTCTCACGATTTCCGAAAAGGTTTCCTCATTAAGAACAGTATCCTTCACGCGGTTCAGAATATAGAGTTCATAATAGCCCAGTAAATAAAGGGTTGCGAGCTGAAATAATTTATAAAAAGCTAATTTTTTCAGGAATAATTCTTTGTGGCCTAACAAATGAAATCCCAAAAGTCCCCTAAAATCCCATGTTCGCTTCACCCCCAAAATGGCGGACAAAGATGGCGGCCGGAAAATACAGTAAATATGGTGTTGCGAGCTAAAATAATTTATAAAAAGCTAATTTTTTCAGGATTTACTCTTTGTGGCCTCTCAAATGAAATCCCAAAAGTCCCCTAAAATCCCATGTTCGCTTCACCCCCAAAATGGCGGACAAAGATGGCGGCCGGAAAATACAGTAAATATGGGGTTGCGAGCTAAAATAATTTATAAAAAGCTAATTTTTTCAGGATTTACTCTTTGTGACCTCTCAAATGAAATCCCAAAAGTCCC
>JAGDQP010034568.1:0-20036 GCA_022664845.1 Lepisma saccharinum | reverse complement strand
ATTAAAATCTTCACATGGAAGGGAGAGACCCTAGCGATTGTATATAAGTAGTGATTGAATGGTTCACCTGATGTCAGAGGAATATAAAAATGCAGAGCATTCGGTCGTTCAGGAGATAGTTCAATACCGGTCACCTGGGTAACCCAGATTCATCAATTCCCGGTCGCTGCAGTAAATAACTTATCGCCGTCATTTTTTAATATGTTACCATATGCAGGTCATATTTAATATTTTTGTATATCCCCCTTTCTTGTTAAACTTATACCGTAATTATGAGCAGCCGTCCGTGCACAAGTGTATTTATTTCTTCTGACAGAATCGTGTTTCCTATATATATGAAGTGTTCTACTTTTTGACAATTACACAGAGTAATAACCAAAATATAATTGATTAAATTAGGGCCTGAATATTTATGTGCTTAAATGATCAGAAATATGTATTTGTGTCAAAAATATATATGTTTTGAAATATTAAAATATGTGCTTGAAATGAAAAAGAGATGATCTACATCTAAAAGCTACTAATTACACAGGAAATATTATACCACATGCTATATTGGTGTTATACGAACGACAAAGCAACTAATTGTTTATATCCATATACTCCTAGGTGAGAAAAACTTAGAATACTTGAAATTTGATAGTTTTGAAACATTTTGGAAATAATGTTTTATAGTGTATACATATAGGTTACATGAAAAATTGAAATAAGAATGAACTCTTCCTGCTACATTCAACCATGTAATCTTATTCATTTATTTAAAGATTTCCCTATGCAGCATAACTTCGGCCTTTTTACACTGGATATTAACAACCATAACAAGAGGAAAGATTTTTCCTGGTGTGCAGTCGGTCGGTACCGCCAATCGAACCCAGGCCTTCCAGACTAATAGACAAAACACTTTACCGATTGCTTTACCTCTTCTTCGCATTACAGTGTACGACACGAAATAGAAAGAAATGTCGATTGTGAGTTAGACCAGTTATATCAGGTGAGAAACTTCTTTCTGCATGACACAATGCTATCTCCGTTAATTTGAATTTCAATAAACAATTACAGCCTTAAAAACGTTATGGCGAGAATTTATTCGTAAATCAAAATTACATAGAAATTTGTAAAATATATGCTGAAGTTTAAATGTATAACAAATCATGAAAATCTTTAAATTCAGTGAGTATTACTTTAAAATTAATAGAGCTACGCAAAAATTATTGGACAATTAAATAACTCGTAAAATATATATGTAGGGGAAAATTAATTAAAACATATATTTAAGTATAAAATATGAAAAATAAGTAAGAACATAGGGGACTATAAGTCGTCACAATCACTCAGTTCGCCAATAAATATACAAGTAAATATCATTAATTAATTTAGAGAAATATTTAATTAAACAATTATGGGGGTCCTAAAATGGTGTACAAGAATATCCTGTGATATATGCGACTTTAATGCATGTCAAAATAAAAATATTCAAATGGTAAGTTCCCTCCCCACTTCAGAACGCCAATCGCCGCCTCTGAACAGCACCTTCCAATTCATTGTCCGGTAAGACGTCTTCAGTATCGTAATATTCATTACCTTGATTGGACGGTGCACTAGAGATATGACTATCTTAAATCAGATGGGTGCATGACACGCGGCCACCCGTTCCTAAGCACTCAAAAGTGCACCACCCTGATATAAAAGTTTCCATGAACTTTCAGTCAGGAAGTGAGAGAAGTGTTACGTACACACAATGCAACAACTAAAAAATAAAGTAACGTAACTGGTACTGTACCATAGGTCTGTGAGACCACAACGATTTTTTCCAAACGTAATAACAGACTGCAGTTGTTACGGACTACATCAACGCTGTCCTTGGTGTGGCAATAACATCAAGCCTGAAAAGTACACTAGAGGGCATGACTACGAAAAATTATGGGGGAAAGAAGGACAGAAGAACATCCATAGGTGTCTCACAGACCCCATGATACCACCTAAGGATTATCTGTCAAGTTCGCTCTAATTGAATATCTTACTAATCCTGACAATAAGTACTGAAGAAATACTTTAAAATTTCATGTTTATTGTTGAATAAATACACATGAAAGTTTACTAATAATAGTATGTTAATTCTACATACTATCTTTTAGGACTAACAAGTTGGATCACTATTGAAATTTAAGAACATTTATTAAAAGTAGTCCAATATGAAAGTCCATCGTGGTGAAATCAAGCAAAACAGTGGCCAATCTGTTTGGGGGGGGGGGGTTAGGTATAATTTAGCGACTAAGTTCATACTAAAATCCAATTCTTTTGTCTTAAGCGTCATAAAAAAGAACACAGCAAGCGCGAAGACTCCAAGAAGGAAGCAAAGAATACTCGGAGAACGAAGAACCGATCGCCGGAAACAGGTTTTTTGAATGTCTATTTGGCCGAAATCCTCTTCAAATTACACATCTTACATTAAAAGCAAAAAGGATTTAGTTGACTCAAAATCTGATATTGTCTGATTGCTACATAACATAATGGAGAAATGAGAAAGAAGTGTTGACAAAGTGTTATGGGCGCGGTTCGAAGCGACTTGGTGTGCTAGCGAGTCTGAGAGGGCAACGTTCCGCAATTGAAATTAATCCGACAACATAGTTTGACAAATGGCCTTTGCGCGTTCTGAATAATTTTACAATTTTTCCACTGATACCCAAACGCTGTATGCATCAATAATGAATGAACAAAAACCATAACCTTCAGGGTACAAATAATATCAATACTTTGCAGCTGGACACACAATATGTGATAAGCATATTTGAAAGTAGTTGTTATTATTTACTGATTGCCACTCTGAGAACAGTTTGAGAAACTAGCATGTCCTCTAATACTGTGATAGTTTATTACATAATTCTCCTATGAACATAAATTAATGTATACTAGTTTGTAGGACTATTTTCTTCAATTCTTATACATATTTGTTACCTTCTATTGACATAATTAGGATTTGCGTGTGAGAACGGAGGTGTATGTGAAAGAATAAAAAGAAGTGAAGAAAGAGAATGATGGAGGAAGGGAGAGGTAGTTAAACAGGAAGAGAAATAAACAGAAATGTCGGCGATCATGAAGCGTCATAATTGTAATTTGTGTACACGCTTTGAAAACGTACTGATCCATATTTAGTTGAAAGAAAACGTTCTTTCGCAATTTAACGCAGGAAGTTAGAACGAAATTTCTTGAAATTGGTATCAGTTCTATTGCTATAACGTAAGAATAATTCTCTGGTTTGAAATCAAAGAAAGTTACTTGTACTTGAAATTAGTACTATAGCAGCAACATGAATCAAATAGTTGTATATAAAAACGCAGGTCAAACCACTTGTTTACACGGGGTTAGAAAGCGGGGCTCTTTGATTACAAACCAAGTAGGGAAAACTCATCAATCAGAGACCCCATCTAGCAGGGACGATTTAAGTATTCTTTGTCACGTATTTCACGCTAATAAAAAGAATAATAAAAGAAAATTTTTGGGAAGTCAATATTATGATACTTAATTTTGAAAGCACCTGAGGTAAACAATAAAAATATACAATGGGAGAAAAAATAAAAATTAACATTCCAGACAATCACTTAGTGGAGAAACTGAAATCTTTGTCAATAAGGATATTCCAGTATTGAGAACAAATGTAAATACTTTTGGTTGATTTTGTTGTGTGTAAAGAAGAATACATATGTTTTTAATATATATATAAATTTGGTTCGCAGACCCCACGAGGGTCCGAGGATCCAGTTTGAAAACCACTGTTCTATTTGTGTCATAAGTTTTACTTAAAAATATGTCCATAAAATTTAAAGTAATCAATAAAGTAATTGGTCATGTAATCAACTACAGAAATATATTTATACCAGAAAATAAGGCAACGTGCTGTCAAAATCTGCTCTGTAATTTGTGTATATCGTGTGACTGACAGTTCGAAAGGCAAGAAGCTGAAATTATACATAGAAAGTAAATATTAAGACGATATCTTTCTCCACCGTCTGGTTTTATGTACAGAGTTCTCCAAATACACTTGTCAACATAATGAATGTCTTGCGAAAAGTAACAGCAGAGACAAACAAACTTGGTTGCCTTGACAACACTCCAAAACAGAAAAGTTATCGCTCCTTGATACTGTGATTAAACATTTTTTAGTCTAGGTAGAAAAAGAATCCTTCGCTGTAGACGTTGCAACGAGAGACTACAATATAAATATTCGTTAGAGTAAAATACAACATTGTCCTTTGATCAATATGTATGAGGAAGTGAGCAAGGTGCTTCTATGTTTACGAGGCTGTAAACATTGGTGGAAGAACAACAGGTTTGTGTCACAAAGGTTATGCTTGGGCGGGGAAACGGACCAACATACTGAAACTGTATACAGTACTGTCTTGCGTGGGATATATGGTAAAGCAGTATGCATACAATAACAAACTATAATTCTTCCGAGTGAGCAGAAGAAAAAATGGACATGATACATCTTAGCCTTACCTATCGAAGGCCTTATTTCATTTGTTACTGAAAGAACTTACTGTCTCTGGAACTAAAATTTAAGTGGTTCCACCGACACCAAAGGACTTGCCTATTAATACAAAATCTAAAGATAGAAAGACGACCACAGATAGCACAGAAGTGTGCGGCAAATTTCCTTTACAATCGAAATTGTTTCCATTTAAATATACGGGGGACAACTTCCTTATAAGTTTTCTGTAAACTGTGCCACGGCATAGGTTTTGTAACTACGATACCAACACTGTAGTAACAGCGCCTTAACGTTATGATCTGTTCATAATGATTTTTGTGTGTCCTTTTGTGTAATGTGAAACTTTCGTTTCTTTTTTTTTTCTTTCTCTCTCTCTCTCTCTTTTTTGTTTCGTTTCACCTGAGCAGTAAACTCAAGGAATTATAATAAGAATACAAATATTTTTTCCCCCTGCCATTCACTAGTTTTGTCTGTGTCCATTTTGAGGGCATTCTGCTATTGGCTGATGTATGACGATTAGTCTCATTTTACCAGCCTACATCATGCTTTAGTGGTTTGACTGGCTTTATATTTGGTCCAATTCGTCCTTTTATGTCCTATGGTGCGTGAAACTAATTTATGGTATCTTATTGTACAATTTGCATTTTAAAAAAATGCGACTCTGAAGGCTGCGCAGTCAGGCTACTCAAATGGCATCTTCTTATCCTAAAATCATGTATGGTAAAGGGACCCATCTCTCTCCTTTTTCCGTCTCTCCCACCCAACAGAAATGAGCAAGTAACATTTCGACACATTTTTTCTAAATATGCATAAAGTATCATAGAATAAATTTGGAAAAAATCGGACGAATCAGCATGCTAAAGATGATGTAGGAAGAAATTTAAATACAAAAAGAAACAGGGTGACATGTACCAATACGACAAAAGGTGGAGAAGCAAAATTACATAGAGAGAAAAGATAAGGAAAGAAAGAAAGAAAGAAAGAGAGAGAGAGAGAGAGAGAGAGAGAGAGAGAGAAATTTGACGAAGGAAAACGTAACAAAAGAAATTAAGGGGGCTTAAATGAAAATTTATATATTCATGGAAATTGAAGAGTGAGAAATAACAGTGACTCTTATATTATTTTGTGCGGACATTTCAAACATGCAGACTGATGGTTTCGAAACTCACTAATTCGCATTTAAATTGCCTTCCAAAAGTGATCGAATACTCATCAGATTAAAACTTCGTGAGTTCCACTGCAATGTGATGGTTCTGAGATACAATTAGTACAGCACAGTGCTGGCATTCCTCGTGAGCGTATGATAATCTACTAAATTAACCGGAGGGAAGCGGGTTGTTACTAAACTCTAAACTATCAAGTAGAACCCAAGTTTATACCAAGTTTACACATATTACGTTTTTAGTCTTTGTATTGCGTATAATGAAAGAAAAGAATCTAAGTTGAATTGTTACGACTCATTCGGCAAAGAAAATATACCATGAAAAACGTAATTACTTTTGACACATGTTTTGACTCGTGGACGCGTCTGAAAAAAAAATTAAAGACAAGCTACAGCTGGGAGCTGGTGCTGTGGCTCTGTGAATAACGTATCGGAAATCTACTGTGGGGACCGCGTTCAATTCCCTGTGGGGTGATGTTTTACTTTCTTTAAATACTGTACAGTAACTTATTTTCGTTTTTTGTACATAGAGTACAGTATACACATTTTCAAATCGTATAAGAAAACACTAACCATTAGTTAGGTCAGGATTTCTTTTAAGCCCGACGGTTCAGTTATTAATTCAACAGAAAAAATCACTGTAAGGATTTATGGCTAGTTGGTTTACTTGGTTTAAACTAACATAGGTGGGAAATTGACAGCCAATTTGTTTGAGAAATGTCTTCGACCTGAACACTAAAGTACACATCTTGTGAAAAATCAAGAATGAGTCTTCTTCATAACTTACTCTAACACAGGATCATTAAGCTTGGTCAATTTCGAATTCAGGGCTATATAAATGTCTTTATTCCAGAAATGGTTTTCGTAACATAAAAGGACTAGTAAAACAGAAATTGATCCAACAGAAAACCCGTGGATTAATCTGTACACTGATGGACAACAAATCTGAAGATTGCGAGTTCGATTCCAACTGTAGAATAAAATTTTTTCTCGCTACAGGCTGGATGTTAGTCTACCAACGTTTTCAAAAGCAAGGTTTGTAGCTAGATTGTCCTGAAAGGTTTGTACCAAGTTTGGCGTACAAAGGTTGTAGCAAATTTGGAATCCATCAGCAAGCAAGTTTTCTGGAAGATTGTAGCAAGTTTGTAGAATTGCAATGCCAAACTTGCTGCAAGTCTCGAAACTTGCAATACCAAATTTGCTGCAAGTTTACTGTGATATCTGCGTAGTTGGACATACCAATCTTCCAATCTTATTATGCTAAGTGATTATGTAAGTAAACAAAGTGAAAATTAATGGGATCTTAACTCCATTTTAACAGTATTAAGTAAGATTTTAAGCTTAATAGTGAGAAAACTCATAAATTCATAATATTAAAAGTCAGTCACATTGGGTGTGAATACTGCTAACTCGTAACGTTCTATATTCCAAACATACAGAAAACACGATATTTTAATTTTGTTATTGTTCATAGGATGTGAATGAAGTTATAAGGTATATAAAATATAACATTTCCAATTTGTAAACTAGAATGAAAATGAGCTAGATTAATGTTTCCCTGATTTCCCGAATTTGATATATTCCGAACATGCCAGTGTTAATTTTACCTACACCAATATAATATTCTAATAATCAAAACTCTTACTGAGATATATGTTATTAAAATTGTCGAAGATTTTATACGTAAACACACAAACACGCACATACGAAGAAAACGAGAGGGAATGAGAAAAGTGTAAGAAGAGACAAAATCCCGAAGAGAGGAAACAATGAAAGAGAAAGAGAGATAAATAAAACAAGAAAGAAGAAATTACACGTATTTATTATTACGTTCATTCACACACGCACTGGTACAATTTCTAAACAGTCTAATGGTTTAGTATCTCGCATTTCTCCATACTTCAAGAGACAAATCTCTCCAATTGTATTTTACTGCTATATACCATATAAAAAGCATACATCTTAATTGGGAATCGAACCCAGGTTCGCAGATTAACAAGCGAGAACGCTCCGCTGTACTACCTTACCTTACTTATGGTAGGTGGGTTATAAAGTTGTATCTGTTGAATGTTTCTCACACACAGAAGAAAAGAAAGGGAGTCTTCAGGTTAATGATAAACAGGTTCTACTGTTACCATTCGTTTTCTTTTTGTATAATTCTCACAGAATTCTTTGTAAGATCAGGGCATCTTCTACTTATTTATATCTGTGACGTGTGTCGATAGCTATTGGCTTGATCGCTAATTCTATACGTACTCTCATTTCATTAGATATTACTACGCTTTTATTAGCAAAAGCTTTTGAACCCATGCCGTTTTGTTTCTGTTTTAAGTTGGCGAGCATCGTAGCATTTAGTTTTCATATTTCAAACTTAAGATTATCTGATGACTAGTCATTAAATGAAACTATTCATCTGTCGAGACCTGTGTAATTTATCATCTCAGAAATGTTATTATAAGCAAATATCAAACATATATAGAACATAATAGACACTGTTACATCCGTTCTCTTAGATGTTCTCTACCACCGAACATTGTTAATATCTAATATGAATAGAAATGAATGTAGCTTTTTTCAATCTTATTTTGAAAACTATGTATCAACTAGTGTTTGAATTGTGCAATTTCCAGAGAGTGGAAAGAATTATTGAAATTCGTAGAATACTGTACTTTACGCCCGTTCATATCACTAGGCTAGGGGGTAACAGTACCTGTAATGTTTAAAAAAAGAGAGGAAAGAAAGGAACAACGAAGGAAAAGTTGACAATTTTTTAACACCTTTGCACACATGCAACATGGATCAAAAAGACTTGACTGATGAGAGGAACAGCAGGTCTGATTTTGTTTTTTAAATAAGATATTATTTCTATTTAGCAATATCAATTATCTGGTATTTTATTAGCAATAATTTTTGTTTTCTAGAATAAAAGTAATTTTCTTGTTTGGCTGCTTCTCTCGATAATTTGTAAATCATTCTAAAGGTTGTAGTTGATAGGTTTAAGAAATATATTATTCCATGGTTATCGAGAACCGGATTGAATCTGTTGGAGATCTTTTGCTTCAGGACGTACCTGGTAGAGACATAGCTCCTAATCATTTGGCATTAGCTTAGTTAATGAAGGACCTCTGCGCTAAGACGGAAGCGATCAATCAAAAGTCTGGGGAAATAACGAAAAGTTATAAATTTCAAATACCTCCCGTTCGCCAACTGCACAGCTGGCAAACGAGGATTCTTTTGGAACAAGTTACAAGACGAAAACGCCAGGAGTACTTATTTATGACAGTAAACATGTCCTTTCTTCTTTTGTTAATAATTAAGAGGCAACACACGTTATTCAGATTCCATGATTAAGATTTGCTGCATTGTAACGAAATATAATTTTCAGACTTATTTTATGTCGAACGCACCTCAATTTTAACTAAATGTGTGATGTATCGATTGTAAACTGCGATTTATAAAAATGCACATTAAAGTATTTTGTACTTAAGTATTTAAGTACTTGAATTTGAATTGAATTTTATTTATGCCTTTAGTCATCTAAGCCTCAGACCGGTGGAGGGGAAAGGATTTGGGAAGGTGTCGACCAGGGCCTAATTTGAAGGTGCCATCCCAGTATTTGCCTGGTGTGACCAAGGAAAAACCGTGGATAAACCTCAGTCAGAATAGTCGGCAGCTGGAATCGAACCCACAACCTCCCGAATGCTACGCCAACGCTCTACCACTTTTTTACACATATATTTTTATTGGCTATATCTAATCTACTACAGAAAATATCAACAAATCTCAACTAACAGATTAAAACACTACTGCAATATATATATATTTTTTCTGTAGTAGATCAGGGAATCTCATATAAAAGGAATATCAAGGAAACCAATGAAACGCGGAAAAATATGCAAACAAAATTGCAATACTGTCATATGCTCTTAATAGACCGCTCGAATATATAAGGTATACCTTTTGTATTTCTTTTTTGGGTAAATTTTCAAATCCTAAATGTATAGATATTTGTGCTAAATATTAATTTTGTGTGTTAACATCTCTTTCTACCATTAACATGTACAAAGTTTGAGCAGTAAACCACATTAGAAATCTTCTATTAGCGGTAGGAAAAAATGAGAAATCAGGGAAGTCCAATAAGTTATATAGCTGGTTTTTATTTATCTGATTTCTAGTAATACGAGAAACTATTTGACTGTATTTAAGCTATATATCTCTGCCTATGATGCAGTTGTTGAGACGGTGATTCAATGTGTAATTTTTATTACATAACAAACACAACGGGTTATCACTGATACCTAACTAATATAGTTTTTTCTAAGAACGTTATTAGGAAAAATGCGATATACTAATTGATAAAGCGAATTTAAACTCAATAATTACATTGCCTTGATTATTGAAGAAAAACCTGAACTGAATTTGAACTGAACCAATTTAATAAAGTCGCAATAAAAATAAATTTATCAAGTAGATTAGAATATTTCCTGTTTTTATCGGATTCTCTACGAGTAGCTGCACCACCCACTTTAAAAAAAAGAATGAGTAACATTTGAAATGGCGAAAGTATCGGCGCAAGTACAATCCCATATTAGAGGTCTTCCTCTTTTCCGTGGAACTAGAGTCATTCCATCAGGTCTCTTACCATCGGAGTGGCTACAACCAGATGGTTCACGTATCGATGGTACATTAGCAGAAACGAGAGCTCTGAAAATAACATCGTTGACACTAGAATGACGCATGTCTACCAACACTCTTTACACAAGAGAGATCGTGAAGGCCCCGTTGATCCAAGAATGCTCCACAGGCTGGGCAATGGTGAGGTACGCATATGTCTGCTCCTAAACGTAAAGCAAAAGCAACACGGAATCTTTCATTCGAAAGATGTAGACCAAGAGGAGGAGAAGGCAAAGCTTGGAGCCAAGCACCGGACTCAGGTGAATACGCTGCTAGTATCCTGGCTTTATCTTCAAAATAAGTAGCGGATTGTAGTAACTGCGATTGTGTACGTTTGACGGTAGGATCATCCCAAGAAGACTTACAGCTATTGACATCCAAAGGAGGAGGATTTTACCAACTTAACGTAGACCATTTTGCTGAACAATCCTGAATCGAGGCGTCCGGGTCGAGGCAGCGGCCCAATGCAATGATACTCAACGAGATGACGAGATCCATGGAAAGACGCTAAAAAGGACGGAATGCCAAATCCATGGCTCGACGACCACCTGACCGGACAGAGTAGCCTGTAACCATTGCCACTAAAACAACAATTAAGGATCGATCCGAGGCCTGCCTGTAAAACACAATCATAACTCTGTAGCAATGTCTATTCTCGCCAAGAAGAAGAACAACGCAAAAACTACATTAATCGGGGAATGGAAAAAGATGCACGAAGTAGATAGAATGTTGAATGTGCTGAAATCAAAGATAAGCGGGAGAAGAAAAATTCAAGTTTAGAAATCATCTCAATCAGTAAACTGCGAAGAGCTTCGGTAGAGATGGCGGAGTCAAGTAGTTATGCTGAAGCAGAAGTCATAAATTGTAATCGTAGTCATAAATTTAAATGATAGCAAAGATTGTGAATTTTAGGTTGTACTAGTAACTCGAAAATATTTTGCCAGATTAAATGCCAATTACCAATATTGTTGTGTTTAAGCTGGTGATTATTTGCAATGCCTTGTTTTTGTACTAAATAGTCATATATATTTTACCGCCATTTGATCAATTAAGATTTTTCCAGCTAGATCATAAGCAATTTCTATAAAGGTGTCATTCAAGTAACTCATTCTTATTTTCCAAGGTTAAACATGGAGAGGAAAATCTAATGATGTCATGAAGTACACTGAGTAACGTCTGTTGAGCTAATGTGGGGTTTCAGAACACAGTATATTTACACCTGTATAGTGCGATGCAGTCTTAAAGCGTCGCCTTGAATTTTTATTGGTTTAAGGTAACTTATTCAAAGGCAGCATTAAGTTTAAGTTTGTTCTGATAGTACGCAATTGATTTTGCGCCAAATAAACTAACCTATAAATTTAGATATTTGAGCATATATATGTTGAGAAAGAGAGAACAACTGCAAGTAGTGCGTCCACCTTCTCAGTATATAGCAGTTTACAAATCGTACTCTTGATATCAACAGATCAAAACAATTTTGAAATTTGTTTAAATGGAATACCGTATTACCTATAAGTCTAGTCTCATTGTTTTTCATATTATCTTTTACTGTGGGATAGAAGTCAATGCCTATTGCCTAATATTGTTAGATGGGCAACATACTTCCCCACCTTACTATCTATAGCTTTGGAAAAATCATGAAGAGACATGATTTCGTTTTTTGTATGATTCAGTTTTATCCCTGAACTAATTCCATGCTCAGAAATTATTTTGGTAACTTTAGTTTCTTCTGTAGCTTCCTTTATTACGCATCCTATGTCATCTATATACGTCATGACTAAAATAATGAGCATTGCATGAAATTCCTGTGAGAGAGTTCTCAATTTGAATGACCATGAGGATCAAAAGTAAGGAAAAAATGACTACTGGTCGGATTTCCTTGCTCACTTCCGTTACACATTTCAATAGTGCGTTACTTTTGTTGATATGCAGTATTAATTATCGTTGTCTCTGAAGACAATATATTAAATCAACAAAAGTTGGAAGAAAGTTGTATAGGGTTAATAAATTAAGTAAACAATCAATATTGACAGGGTCAAAAGCCTGCTGTAGGTAAAAAAATCCTAAGGCCCATTGTTCCGGAAGAGCGCTCGCTCTATGGATAACCTCACGAATGTTCGCCAACATTAGCGCGGCATCAGGAGTACCGAGGAGCCCCCGCCCCAGGTTAGTATTCATAATATGAGATACCGTGGTTTGTAATCAATTTGAGATTATTTTATTTATAATCTTGTTATCTCCATTTAACAATGATAACAGGCGGTATTTTGGTACGACTTTACCAGCTGCTTTTTTGGCAATTAAAATGCCTTTTATTTCTCAAAATTGTTTAGTGACTTTGCTATGTGTCCATATTTCATTATATACCTCGGTGAGAATTGGGATCAACATTTCCTTCGTGGTTATATACCATTGTGGGGAAACTCCATCTAATCTTTGGGAAGACGTAGGTTTTAATGAACTTATAGATTGTATCACGTCCTCCTGGGTAATCTGTTGGTTTTATTTCCTATTCAGTAAGGGAGGAATTGAGGGGACATTAACGTTAAAATAGGAACTTTTATCGAAGGAAGTTTCCGTTGTTTGAAAACGGGTATAGTATTGCTTATAGATAACTGTATAAATATCTTTCCCTGTGTGATTTTTGCCTGAGTGATCTTCATATTGATTGATCATACTCTGTTTACCGAGCTTGCGCTCAGTGATTACATGTATGTTAGTTGCTTGTTCAGTTATTCCAATATATGATAACTCACTGCGCACTAAAAACCTGAACTTATTTGTTTCTGAATATTACACAACAGGGTTTGTATTCGTTTAATTTGTATATAAACATTTTCTTCCTGTATGGTTCTCATTTGGTATATATTTAATAACTTATAATAGTATGCAATTTGTTGTTTTTGTCCTCCTTTTTGTTTTTTGAATAAAGCTTTTAGCCACCACTACACTATTGCTTTTGTAGCTTTGTTGACTTAGAGCTCACTGGATAATGTTTTTGGTGTCTATGAGGTATTCTTGCTCCTCTAATATACGTGTAATTATATACGAAGCGTAATCACTTCTGTAACGAGTTTTAAGATCATAACGTAGAGTTGTGATCAGGGCACTATGATTGGAAATATACAGATTACACACTAGTGTTCGTATAATGTATTTTTTAAATCGTTCGTAGTGAGGATATAGTCGATACGCGACCATCCTGACGCATAAATGTAAGTCGGTTGATGTTTACTAAAGTTGCAAAGCTGATACGCTTCACAAAGATCAAAGTTATTTTTCAGATTCAAGAACTCGGCACTCAAATTTGATTGACTGTTTGAGTCTAATACGAAGTAAGTGGCGTTGACATCTAAGCCTAAAATTACTTGCTTTGACCATAGCCGTTGAATTTCCATAGGAAAATGATTACGAGAAAAGGTCTCTCTTGCCACTTCATTATGGTTTCCTGATGGGAGATGCACACAAATAATACCAATTCCTTGCACTAACTCGGATATCATTCTTCCTATATGATAAGATAAAATGAATTGTATGGACGGTAACATCTTCCTTCCTGTATGATGAACATCAATGTCAGTTAATGTTAAATCTTGACGTATTGCTATTGCAATCGCCTTATTAGGTTTGAAAATATGCGAGGTATGTAAAGTATAGTTTTCAAGTCCAAAACTTTCCGCATTTACCTCCTGTAAGCATGCAGTCCTGCGACGTTCACTGAGTTTTGATTAAGAAAATTGTTTAGAACCTGAATTTTAGAATTCAGTTTCATGTTGGCTAAAGTGAAACTCACTATATTAAGCGTTGCCAACGGCTAAGTGTAGTGGTCATTGTCTCGTTCCTAACATGATGATAAATATTTAATTTATTATAAAGGCAAGTACTTACCCCTAGTGTTCCAAGAGTATATACATTTATAGAGCACCGGTCACTTACTATCTCGTTCCCCCTTTTTCCGGGCGGGATACTTCTGGATGCAACACTGGAACGTCACATAATAATAAAGTGAGTAGGTTTAATTTGTCGGTTTTTCAACAGTAGCGCTTGTAACACCTTGCTTTTTTGTTTTAAGTTCTTTTCCACTTTTACTTTTACTTTTTCTTCGTTTCTTTCCGCTTCCAGGGTCAGTTAAATTGCCGGATATAGTATCATGCTCTTTGTGGCCACTTGATGTGTCAGTGATCACGTTATCTGATGAATCACTTAATATGTATGAATGCCTCTACTTTAGATGCCGACTAGGAAAGCAAAACTAAAGTGCTTAGAGGCACACTTTCTTCGTCACTGCTTATCAAACCTGGTTTTCTGAGTTGTATGATATTTGTATTTGTATTTTCTTTTTTTCTGTCACGGAAATCGTCGCTGATAGAGGAGTAATAACTACTGGTTGCGTTACCTCTTCGTTCGTACAGTCTTATGCGACGTTGCCAATTTGCTGTGGTTGCCTAATTTTGCAACTAGCTTATAAACGTGATTGTTCTAGAGTAGGAAAGTAGAATCGGATAATAGGGTTTCGCGTCTTATGTTTGCTTGGAATCTATGCGGCACTTTTGGAATTCACAGTCACATTTGATTCACTTTCATTGCAATTCTGATCTTCAGTATGTATTTCATGACATGCTGTGCACTCGTTCTGAGGAAAGTTCGCGAAAATATGAAGCTTAAGCCCATAGGCGGAAAGAAAGTATGGAAGGCGCTTTGTCACTTTAGAATAAGCTTTGTCACCTTTACCATTATGAATTCTATATTTAAAGTTCTGCGCGTAGTAACTTTCTGGGACCGATTCTATTTGCCCGTATTGGCTATATATTTCCGCTACCTGTTGATCACTGAGTTCGGGAAAAAATACAAATACTTCTACTTGATATTGCCCATTATTTTCAATGCTTACTGGAAGTTTCTGGGTGACATGAGTTATGACGCCTCCTTCATCATAAAAAAATACCATTACACTGTTTCACTGCTTTTTCAGCTGATATTAACGAGCTGCACTTAATGTGGCAAATTTTCCTGTAGTTGTCAAATTCTAAAGAAAGAATGTTCACTTCTGGTATTTGTAGTTTTTCCGCTACTAATTCGTCAAAATATAATGCATTTACTTTTTGTGTTAAATTTCAAAGACTGATATTCAGGGTGGTGTTTATCACGATCATTGTCATTTTACTGCAACACACTATCACTCGCACACAAAGTTGCAGTTGCCACAGACAGGAGCACTAGCGCCTATATCCTGCCTGTTCACTAGCACGCGAAGGAAAGTGACCACTGAGCTACGGCGGCTCGGTATATTTAAGTAATAATACACACTATTTCCTAAAAGTAAAGCATGCTTACCTACCGTCAGGTGGGGGGACTTCGGGCATTTTTTTCTCAAATATCGTTTGGACAAATTTGCATAGAAAAATCAAATCAAGTGTAAAAGTGCTACTTTTTAATGCCTTTTCAGATGTACGCAATAGCTAAAGCTGAAACCTTACAATTTTCTGGGACAGTACCTCAGTATAGTATAGCCCAATGTCACCCCTCCAATCGGGGTGACATTGGGTATTATGCTTTTTGCCTGTATATCTCTGCACTTAGCAGAGAGACTGAATTTGGGCTATACCATATGAAAAGCGCAAAGTCTCCCCAACATATGAATTTTGGAATGGTGATTTTATCATTATAAATGGCAAAGTTACGGCAAGAAATATCATTGATTTTGAGAGAGGAAAATTAAAGGTAATCTTTGGGGGGTCAAAAAATTCGTACCTCAACAATGAATTTTCATTTTTCCCTCATTACTGAACACACATTTTTATAAGAAGACTATATTGCATTAAAACAACACCATTTCCTTCATATTGGCATCTTCTATCATGCTGTAACTGTGATAAGATATAATTACTGAGCATTTGAAAATCTTTTTTTTTAAATTTGCCCAATGTCACACCACACCTGACGGTAATATATTTAGTGATAGACCACGAAAATTAGTGTCAACGGGTGGAAGTAAGGACTATTATTTTGAAATTTATAGTGTTCATCCTCAATTTCCTGCCAAACTCGATATCGTGTGGACTAGGGTGCTGGAAGGCTCTTTACGAGGTTTAGGCTTCGAATCCTGTTTGAAGCATGGATATTTATTGATTTTAAAAGCACTGCATTCATGTGATTGGAGTGGGCTAAAGTTATACGAAGTTCCAAGAAATAACGAATAGCTTTTTTTAGGGGAAAGAATCTATTGCTACGTTTATTTTAATTAGTCATAAAAATAAATAAATCAATGTAAAATGCTATGTTTTCAATCATTCTGATCTTTAATACATGAACTTTGGTGAAAACATAACAAGAATAGTTCAATAAAGATTTGTTTGATTATAAACAGCCAAAATTCAGTAAGTTTATTTAGAAAATGGTTCACTTAGTAAAACTGGCTGTAGTCTGAAAATAATTGAAAAATCAAGATTCTTTATTTTTAAATAAAAATGTTAAAACGTAAAATTTACTTCTATTTCCATAGTCTGCAAGTTAAAACTGATTTATAAGTACGGAAGATATGACCAAAAAAGGCGAGTGTTTCATGAATTTAAAAATCAGTCTTGGCTGCCTTAAAGTCATATTGATGTTATCGGTTTGTGAACGCCACACCTGGAGTGTGATTCTTCTGTCTACTATTCCAATTTGCTTCATCTTCACATGCTGAAAGTGTTTCGCAATCATCAAATTTCTCTTCTATTCTAAGATTGGTTCATCTTTATTGCTATATCAGTGTCTTAAACATTGACTGCAGAATCCAGAGTATTTCAAAACTTGTTCACCCAAGGACATCGAGGTTTACAGTATGCTTTACTTGATATTGCACTAATTTAAAAGTTCTGAGGTTGGGCTTTTCATTGAACATGCTGCTAGACACTGTCTCAAAATTAAAAAGAAAAAAGCAACTTATCGAAAAGGAGAGATCATTGATAAACACCGAGGTAAAACAGAAGAAGGAAATAGCTCAAAATGCAATTAATTTAACTAAATTGAGGAGAGTAAGCAAAAGTGTTTTCTATATAACTCAGAAACTCGCTTCAAAGCGAAAAGGAAGAAAATAGGAAACTGGAAAACGCAGGGAATAAAACTGAGATTATGACAATATATAAAGAAATATTTTTTTAAAGAAAACAAGGAGATATTAAAATCTAAATCAGAGTTACACTATAGAATTTAAACTTGGGAAGCTACTATAATGTCACAGAATAAGAAAATACAGTTGAATGCTAAGAACTTAAAAGCTCAAGAGAAGTAAAAGAAGAGGAGAACGTGCAATTCATGGAACTTCGGGAGATTTATTTACTGTACAAGGAAAAAAGTGACTGTTAGCACAAGCAAAACTTCTCTGAGAGTGAATATTTAGTTACGAAGGCAATGACAAATATATATAATACTAGATATGATAACATACTGGCACGTCACTTAGAAGTATTGGCAAAACCAGCTATTTGTAGAGCCAATCAGAGCAAAACAACCATAGATGCAAAAAGTTCAGCTATGTTCGTCAGCCCTAAAAAGTGGAGAAATGGAGGATGGATGAGCCAAGTTTCTTGGCGACAGCATGTAAGAGGAACACTGAAAGTTGGCGCGAAATGGCAGGGTTGATGATCTTCAAGTCATAAGGCTGGTGGTGATAGTGGGTGGTAATAACTATTCAAACAAAAACCACGAAGTATGTTTCAAGGGTGACGTTCAAGTACTACATAAAGATATTTTTTAGTCATTTTAGACCCTCTCCCCAACCTTTAAAGCATAAATAAGCACACGACCAGTTCCCTGTGCTTACGTGAATCTTGTTAAAAATGTCTTTATTTCACAGTCCAAAAAACCTGTTTAAATCTTCATATCTACACTAAATCTTCATATCTACACTAATAAATCTTCAATCTAAACTGTTTCAAGTAAATCTTAATTAAGTATTGCTCTGATCGCTCTCCTCATTGTCAGATAAAATAGGCAGTACTTGAACACGTCCTCCTTGAATGCTTACGTAATACCTGAATGATATGGAAACAGTTCAGGATTTCCACATCAGAGGGGTAAGGATTTAATAAATTAGGGGAGCTACAACCACTTCTTGTCACGGATTCTGTCATTCTTCACGGCAAATATTTAAAGTTTAGCCTGCGTCTGAAACTGGAGGTATCTTGTATCTTGTTGTTGTTTTAGTAGAGTATCGCTTAATCTTTTAAGGACATGTCTTGGCAATATTTGTTAGTGCATAGCTACGTTTAGCAATTGTTTCTGAGAGGTAGTTTCGAACATTCTATAGATTCTGAATTGTTTCAAATATTGTATCCAATCAATAATTCTTTGACGACCTTTACTTCTAACATGGATGACCGAGTGTTTGGATGCAATGAAATGCATCCTGGCGTTTACGACTTTGTCAAACAAGCATTCATAGTTCAATGTATACGATATGCTATTACATTTAATGACAGAAGGAAAGAGTTGTAATACGACCATATCCAGTTATGTGTAATCAAAACATTGCTTGGAGTTCTACTGAAGTAAATGAAATTTTGCATACGATTTCGTATCGTCTATCAGTCCTACTTATTAATCGATAGTTCAATGGTTAGTTGTTTCGTTATATTTACGAAAGTACTTTTTTTATTTATTATATTGCTTGAAGTTATTTGCAACCAATATAGCAATATAATTATGGCGTAGTCGTGTTGAAGAAATTATGCATCCAACGAAGGAATACTAGTTTTTGATCAACTATTTGCTAAGAAGAATTGTTTTTTTTTCTCAATATTTTATTGGTATTTGCTATTTCTTCATCGGAAAATGATTGGAAATGGATGCGTTAAATTTGTTGCCTGGCCAGTGGCCTGACTACTGGCCTGCCCTGTGTGTAATTTAACAGAATATTCGTTGGCGAGCCAAAACATAAAAAATAAGAAAGCGGATTTCTGGTTGAATCAGCGTTGCCGACCAACTGAATAAAAAATACTCATAGAAATTGTAAATGTTGATTACCTTCTTCGTTGAACATGACTGAACGTGGTTGATTTTATATTTTGTATACCTACCAACACACTAGAATTGTGAGTACTTGATGAAATAGAGGTGAAATGTAGATAACCTTCTCTAAAATGGTTTCGTGAAATTAACAGTTTCCGATTTGTACAATTTTCAGAGAGGGGGAAATTTTTCTCAGAATGTAGGGAACCGTATTTTCTATCCGTTCATATTAACCAAATTGTCGCTGTTAATTGTTTCTTTGATAAGCTATATTTATAGCTTGTATTGTGAAACAAATAGCCATGATATGCTACTATGCCTACTGGACACACATGGGTAAGAGCTCATTTTCAAGTCCGCTTGCGTTGCTTAAGATTAGGATGAGTAGCCAATAGAAACTCGTATTTTATTGCATGCTTTCTTGTAAGGGCTGGATTTCATGAAAGCTTACGCTGCATGCGATTTGGGTAAATAGCCAATTAAAATACGTGCCACACTTACCGTACAACACGATATAAAACACGTATTTTAATTGGCTATTCACCCAAATCGCAAGCAACGAAAGACTGAATGAAAATCATGCCTAATAGTTAAAACAGGCACACTCAAGTAAGCAGTGAGAGTTGTAAATTCATAGAGTCTCTGTCTAGAAATAAAAGGAGGATTTATTCTCTATATTAGCTACTCCTGTTAGACGGTGTTTGAAGATACTTTAAATAC
>JAGDQP010034567.1:4795-20036 GCA_022664845.1 Lepisma saccharinum | reverse complement strand
GAACGCCGAAAAAAAAACAACAGGAAAAAGGTTTTTTTAAAAATCGTTCGTGCTACTTTGGAAAAGAAATATTGTAATGTTCTTTCACAATTGCGGTGTCCCTGACAACATTTCATGATCAATGAATGAATTAAAATGTTAGTTCATGTTCAAAACATATACCGTCAAACTGGGTGACTTTAGACAGCTGTACAATTTTAGAATTTAGAGTTAGTCACACAGATAACTGATACCGATTTTGTGCGCGATCGTCAGTTGTTGCATTCTAGTATTACGACAAGTAATCTGCTTGAATATTTTGCAAGCCCTGTACGTATATGTGTCTCCTAAAAGTGTATCATTGTTGATGTCGAATTCTGTAAAAAAAAACTTAACTGTTGAAACTTTCATCTGTGGGTTCTATAATCAGTTCCATCGGAAAATAAGTTCTAGGTGTATAAGCTGAACATATGTCGTATATAGAGCAAATGAAGAGTTAGTGTTTATATTGATGTTTTTACGTGATTGCAAGGCTGGTTTACAGTTTAGGGTGTACCTCAGGAAGCCTAGAAAGGAACTACTTCTTCCTCACATTGGACTGATTCTACTGTAGATTTCCTGAATTTGGTTAGATTTGGCGAGAGCACAACAAAGCAACGTAGAAGACGAATTGATGTTGTACTTGGGAAGAGTGTTGGTGAATATTCAGAAATTGCTAATGATCAAGAAGAGGACAACATGTTGGAAGGTTAATTTTCTAAATTGGATGAGACTCTACTCCAAAGGCTTGTTCGGGTGGTTTGCTCTTTATTGCACTCTCTGCATTGGAAGTGTAAGTTAGTACAGCACTGTGTTAATTATTTTACGTCACAGTGTCTATTCGTGCAGTTCTCGCCCGAACGGGCTGATGCTTATTTCATTCTGCTAGCAAGTAACGTCATCTGTAATCCCTTCTCTCGCACATACACAGAGAACGCAGCACGGCTTTCAACTGTTTGCACCTACCTACACTCGCTGCCGAGCCGGGGCAGAGTGTTTGCCTTGGGTCACACTACTTGCACACGTGTCTACCATCCGAACAGTTGAAGTTTAACCTTCGCTACCCACTCGAACGCAAAAGTGCGCAGAAGTTCAAACATGCAACCCGCTCGAACAAACTGCTGGATAACAGCAACAATGGAATTATGGAAGAAGACACAAATGCAGACACAGTTGTTTCAGTAGAAGATACCAGCTATTGTTTTCAAACTGGAGAATTTGTATTTGTCAGTTTTGAATCAAAGGACGTCGCTTGCTATTTCAAGCCAGAGTATTAATATCGAAGGAGATATTGTGATCGCAAGTTTTGTGAAAGGAAGTGCAAAGGTGAAAGGAGTTTACATATATCCAACAATAGAGGACATACTGTATCTTCCTTCCATGCGCTAGATATTGTGAGCACGCTGAAGGCATCTATAGTTTTGAGGCTTTGTTTGATTTGTTCACGTTCACTTAAAATTATTTTTCTAGTGGTTCTAGTTCTAGTGGGTCTAGTTTTCTAGTAAGTACTATAACTTTAATGTATCAAATTGCCATACTGTATGTTTCCGTTATTGAAGTTTTGTACTTTAAAACCATCTTTGTAATATTAGAAAAATATTTAAAAGCCCAATTTCTGTCTCAACTAATCCCAACAGCCACATTGTTTGAGACTAACCAACGAATTATGTTTATACTCAAGCCACCCCAGCTAACGGGGTGACATAAAACAATGCGTTTAGGGCCTTTAGGCCCTAAATTTATAAAAAATGTGTTTCTGACGAATAAATGTTGTTAATACCATATATAGAATCATAAATGAGTATTTGCAAAAATCCACACCAAATACCCTTCAAAAACGAAGTAAAAAGTGTCTAAACCTGAGCATACATTCAAAATCTGTTTCAAGTTTGACTGTATTTAAAAAAAATACAATGGGACTGCCTTTGACAGTTTTGAACCATTATGTAAGTTTTCTTGGTCTGAGCCAAAGATGCCTAAAAGCCAAAAGCGAACAGAACTTTTCTCTTATGTACAACGGTACTAATGAGATATATTGCATTCCTAATGTAAATTGAAAGTTTTTGGTACATTTTTTAACGTAAGAACATTTAATTTTTCTAAACCTAAACAATAAATGCATTAGGGGTGTTAAGAGTAGTGACTATTTTTTTTTGCCTCGTGAAAAAAAAGCATCTTTTCTGTTTTGTTTTTTCTCTAGAAAATTTCCGTTTTTTTTTCCCGGACTTTAAAACACTATTTCAAACCAATACTACCCGCCGATTCGAACCAACAAATATGGAACGAGACTACAGACAGCCACCACACACCTGAGGGCATGCGTAGTAATCTGGTTTGGAAGTTGTGTGCTCGCCCCGCTAAAAACGATTTTGTATTGAGTTTGTGCGTGATTGCTGACCAGTGCACCTCGTGTGATTTGTGCTCTTCGAGGGAGGAGGAAGATAGTGAAATGACGGACTAAGTTCAACGGACATACATCTACACGCAGTGAACACACACTTCCACGAAACATATTACATACATTTCGCCTATCTTTCTTACACTTCCCTCTTCTACGCTTACACATTATTTTCCTTCTTTTCACTCTCTTGTCTCTGACCTCGAGATAGCCTATTTTCCGCCCAACTCCTACCGACTTTGACCTTTTATTTCTTCTTATTTTCTACTGATTTTGTCGAAAAATTCCTGATATTGACGAAAAATTCCTGGTTATATCAACCCCTTTCTAAAAATTCCTGATTTTGACCTCTTTTAATTTTAATTTTTACTACTATAAGATGGGTCCTTGGCCCTTAAATTTTTCATTTTAACTTACTTTTTGTTTCTCACTAATATTTTTTACGATTACCTACTTTCAAACTATTATCTACTTTTACACTATTACCTACTTTACTCTATATTACTTTGTAACGGGCGTCATAGCTGAAATATGCTGAGCCCATAAATTGGTCGTAGTTGACCTAGAAGAAGAAGAAGATTTTGTATTCGCGTGCTGTCGCTCTGTGCTTCCTTTATCGCCTACAATAACAATACTCAGTGAAGACCGCTGGCTAGTATTTTCAAGATGTTCCATAATTTAACTAGGAACATTGCAATATAATTTTTGGTACACTAGGCTTTATTTACACAGTTTTAGAGCATTCAAAAAGGACGTTTTGAAGAGAGCCCGTTTGCCAACAAATTAATAAAATGTAAATTTTTATTAGTAGTGAAATGTAATTTCACGGTTGCAAAGGTAAGGAAGTAGTTTTTATATTAATTTCCATAGGTTAATAATTTAGTTTTTGGTTTTATCCTTTCTAGAAGAAAACAAGTGCGAACGAAACACATGCCCTGAAAAGAATGAAACACAATTTGTTTGCTATGTGCAAAGGGACAATCTGTCGGCGTGTGTTCATAAAAATCAACTAAAGTACAGATTAGTGGTTAAAAAGCAGGAAAAAACCGGGATGTTTTTTCCACGACGTAAAGAAAACAGTTTTATTTACAAAATGTTTTTTTTTTGCCTTTTTATCACCAATATTTACTACGTACCACGTAATGCATTTCTTGTTTATGTTTACTAAAATGAAGTAATCTTACGTTAAAAATGTACAAAAACTATCTACATTAAGAATGTAATATATCTCAGCGCCCTTGTACACGAGAGAAAAGTTCCGTCTAGTGATGGGAATATTCCGGGAATTTATATAGAAACACAAACAAAATTAGATTCTATATTGTGATTTCAAAGTAAAATAGCTTTTTTTTTCATCACAGTATATTTATTACTGTGCTCTCCAGAAGATTCTTTAAAATGTATATTCTGAATGGTATTGTGTATTATATATACAGGTACAAATGCAACATCCTGAAAAACAATCCTAATTTTTCTATGTAAACATTAGATTTTAAAAGTATATGTGTTAAAACTACATACACAGAAAGCTGTCGATGACTGAACCTCTAAAGTAATGTTTTAAGTAGGTGGTGCAAAATTTCCGAAAAAAATGAACGCCGGTAAAGAAAAGTTGTTTATTTTTAATTTTTCATGCTACTTTGAAAGAACTTTTTTTTTTCACGTGGACCTGGACGACATTGGATGATCAATAAAGTATGTATAATGTTATTGTTAAAAATATGTATTTAGAGAAAACATCCTTATTGGAACTGCTTCTGTGAAAATTTTGAAGCATTAAGTTTTCAGGGTCTGAGACAAAGATTCCTTAGTGAATGGAACTTCTCTCTCGTGTACAAGGGTGCTAGAGATATATTGCATTTTTATTGTAAATAGATTTTCCTTTGTACATTTTTTAACGTAGCACCCTTTAATTTTAGTAAACCTAAACAACACATGCATAAGAAGTGCAAAGTTGTGAATATTCGTAATGAAAAAGCAAAAAACCGATTTCGTCAATAAAACCAGTTTCTTTTTCGCCTCGTGAAAGAAGAAGTTTTCCCGTTTTTTCGAAGATTTCCGTTTTTTCCCTGCGTGTACATCACTGGTTTTAAGATAATTTGTGCTTTGTTTTGTACAATAGCTGAAACTAAGCATGATATATTTATTTATTTATTCAGAGCCTCTACAGCAAGCAATTTGCCAGTTACAGTAAATTACAATTGTAGTAGATTATAATTACATTTACAATTTCACCTCTATTAGACTTTTTAAATGTACACACATTTCCATTGAAATTGTCCAAGTTTTTGTATATCGTATTTAGAGTATTAAAAAGCTTTCCCACTTTCCAGGTGCATTTTCTTCATTATTCCCTTCTAAATCTACTCACGTTGAAAGTTGTGTCCTTTCCTGATCTAACACCTCCATCTTGGATTCAGCTCGAGAATTTCAAATATGAAGGGAGTCATGCAACATCGTTTTCGGCTAGCTTGTTCCTCGAAATTCAAATGACATTTGTCACCTACGTTTATTTGTTTAGGAGATAGGAATTTTACAATTTGAGATTTGGCATCCTACAACATGTGCTAAATTTAGTGGCAATTTTGGCGGGTACACAAAACCTGTCTTTATTTATTCTCATGAGCTCTGTGTAACATCGGGTTCAACGCATTCTGAATCCGTTGATGGAGTCGGCGTAGATCTGTTGTGTACACCATGTCTTTTAGATTACTCCACAGATACAAAGCGAGGTGTATGAGAGTAGGTGAACGAGGGGGTAATACGATGGACTATCGTCGAGCGAGCCAACATCAGAACATTTAAGGCACAACCTAAAGTAAAAGATCATTTAACTACTGTCCACACTGCATATAGAAACGATGTAGGATTTGCTAATTCCTCACACTGATCCTTCAGGTTTTACTTACGAATTTCGTTCTACACGGACAATATCACACAAGAGAAGTACTCCAGCACATGCTCATAGAGTTAACATACCAACGCACTCGTAAACCATTCAACCTATAACATCATCAGATGGAATTTTGCATGCTCCACGTTTCGTTTCCTTAGAAGAGAATAAGAATGCTATTTAATGTTGTTGCCAGTTCATTAAGGGGTCTACCACATAGTATACTTGTTTGTAACTTACTTACTCTATGGCTAACGGAACTCGCTAGTTCATCGCCGCAGTAACAAACGTTCTCCATAGGAGTAGCACAACTGGTAAACTTACCAAGAAAATAATAGAAGTATGGACTAAAAAGTTATATCGAGTAAGTGTCACGAAGGGTTTCTTACTTTTAATTCACAGTTAATCTGAACAGGGTGAAAGAACTACCAAAGCTAAGAGTATTTTGACTTCATTTTGTAACTCTTGGGAAAGTGAGACGGCACGTTTCATTTGTTACTTTCATTTTGCGAGTTATATCTGATACACTCTTTCGATTTTAAATGTTTCCATGTGTAAAATACTTTATACGATGCATATAATTTATTTGCTTTGTGACAATGTTTAATTTCACTTATAAAAATATAAACACATTTTCAGCTGTATTAAACAATTTATTGTATAATCCTATAATACAAACGTACGGTATAATATTTTTACGTACGGTATTTAAAATAACTACAATCATATGCAGTTTCAAATGATCAATTTCAGGGCTCCTATCTGATAAGCAAATAAACGTAAGTGTCCAATGTTTTCATATTTCAATTTCTAGGAACAAGCCTAAAATGTTATGTCACATGACCCCCTTCATATTTGAAATTTTCGAGCTGAATCAAAAGATGGCGACCATGATGCTCATGCCACCGACAGATGCTGCCATCTTTCATTACCCAAAGGTTGGATGAAGTTCCCGCAGTGGTTTCAATACGACAAGTGTCTTTAGACTTATACTTGATCATGTACAAATAGGCACAAATAAATCGATATTTCTAAATATTCCTATCCAAAATTTTCACAAAGGTTGGGTCTATGGATGTCCTTTCCGTGCATTACAGGTGATCAAATATTACGATGTTGATGTGCTACTGGGGTAATTTAAGAAAAATAATCAAACTCTGGATGGAACGAGAAAATGTTCATACTTCGATGTAATTCTTTAATTGACTAGACAGTTATAGAATTGAGAAAATTTTGAGAATTGTGAAATACAGTAGGAGTCCTTTTCTATTGAATCAAAATTTGTCAGCGTTTGAAATTACAATCAAAATTAGCAAGTAATTGAAAGAGTCATCCTAATTTACCTATTCTTCCAACTAGTCTTCACTATCTCTTTCACCAGTGGTTCTTGTTGATCAACAAAAGTTCTTCTGAGCCTAAGAGTAATTTAAAACTTGTTTTATTGATAATAAAGAAGTTGAGAGATGGGTCTGAGCTTAATAGTAATCGTGCAAATAAATCTGTATTCCCTTTCGTTCTGGAACCTTTCCGTGAGTGGCGCTCTCTATAGTACCTTACTTTTTTCTCGAGCTTCTTCGCCTAGCTCAGCTATCGGTATAATGAACTTTCGGACTAAACTAGAGCCATGAATATGTATTTTGGGCACGCAAACTGGCATGTAGCGATTACCTGTTGAACAATGCTAGATATCTTTATGCAATTTCGGCGCAGTACTTGCCGAAATCATCCACACAACGGAAATAAATATCTCTCAAAATAACGGCACACGCACTGATGATGACTTTAAATACATCTTTGATAAATACAGATAAAGATATCGGCAAAAAATAGCTATCCATGCTCACATCATTTCTAGTTCCAAATCCAGACTTGAAGACTTTAAAATTTGTTCCGAATTTCTCTTGAATGATATTTTTCTTCAAAACTTTGTTTCTAATCTTTAGTAATCTGCCATACTTGGAACTCCAATCTGTAACTAATGTGGAGAATCTGTTTTAAAAAATCGAGTACAAGCATGAAAAATAAAAGGTCAACCAAACAACTGTATGTGTCGGTGTCCCAAATTCGTTCTCGAATTACATCCAATTGTTCATCAATCTGATCTTGCTTTCAAATATTAACGACAGAACGGAGAGACCTGAACTGAAGGCCATAAATAAATTCTAATTCACAAAACTGAGAAATGAGGCAAAACAGGAGTAACAGAGCGCACCTATGTTCTTCATTATTGCACCGCTGTTGAACCTCACTTAACACTGAAAACGCGAATACCAACGCGCAAAGCGCAGGTCAAAATCATTGCATTGCCGTATTCACAGGAACCTGCCAAGTTCAAATCGTATACCCACATCTTGAACATGATATCCCAATTTTTAGCTCCTCAATATGTTAGCAATCCCCCTATGACAGACATTTTTGGACTCATAAAAAATACCGGCATTCCAGTTTCCGATCATTTTTCTTAGTTTCGGACAAGTGTGTCGGGTTGCAAATAGCTGAGTACACGGCGTGTACCCACCGTGTACCCAGCGTTGTTATAATATTTAGGTAGGTACATGCTTCTTTCTAAAATTTCAAGGTGGGTACACGGCCCCTCCATTCCAGCCCTGCTTTCTTCACAATGTCATTTATATAGTTATTTACATTTAAGTTTTTGGCACATGCTACTCCTAGCTCCTTGACACTGTCTACTTCTCTTATCCCATTCCCGCTGTATATGTACGTCAATTCGTTCTCCTTTCTTCGTGTTATTATTTTTTTTACCATCTCGCTGTTTATCTTTAGCTCATTCATATGAGCCCAATTATCCACTCTATCCATGTCGTCTTGTAGTGCATTACATTCATCAATCTCGTGCATTGTCTTAAAGCTTTTCACATCATCGGCATATATCAATATATGATCGTTCTTTATTTCCTGATGTAGATCATTCATATAAATAATGAAAAGAAGCGGTGCAAGTTTAGAGCCTTGTAGAATACCTAACCTCGGGGTATATTGCGTTGAGAAGATACCTCTATATCTTACTAAATTTATTATTTCCTTCAGGCATGATTATATCAATCGTACAAAGTTTTCAGACAAAGTAAAAGCTTTTAGTTTCAGCCGCGGCCAATGAGGTGGAGCCAGTGCGTCATGGCACTACCAATGAATAAAGGAGAAAAGTTTGTA
The DNA here is from genome assembly GCA_022664845.1 of Lepisma saccharinum. Lineage (NCBI taxonomy): Eukaryota > Metazoa > Arthropoda > Insecta > Zygentoma > Lepismatidae > Lepisma > Lepisma saccharinum. The sequence goes on along the minus strand of JAGDQP010034567.1, from coordinate 11,556 downwards.
TATTTCATTATCTCATATCATATACAAGCACAATTCTTCGCTCTATTTGTAACCTGTTCCAAGGAAACCTGCGACATTCCACGCGACGATTCGTTATTCTCCGAATCGCATCGGAGCCAGCTAAAATATGGCTCTCTCAAGTGTCTATGAAATGGTTTCTGCGCATGCGCATGACGGGAAAATACTTGAGAGATACGGCAATTTTGTGCCAAGTTGAAGGCTGGCTCATGTCGAGGGAGAGATTATTTTGTGCAGACACTCCTTAAAGTAATGAGAAACAGAAACATTTTTTTACAAAGGTAAATATTAACGAAGAATATATCGATGCTTACTGCTATTTTATTCCCCAAATGCTATGATTTTAACATAAATAAATAGTATGTCTTGACAAAGAGGCAGTTTTTTTAAATCCCAGCTACCTTTTTGTATTGTATGCGATTTTCCATTCGGGATTGGTCAGTTATGTACTCGGTCAGACTTTTAATATTCATGCATGAAATAGTTTATTTTACTACGTTTTTAACATTTAATATACTTTCGAAACAATATATACAAATGAAATATATGTACAAATAAATAATAAAACTGTATGAAAACAATATAAAATTCTTAAAAAATAACCATAACTCAAAAACTTCTTTGTTTTCGCTGCCATCTAGTGGGCACCAAATATATAATTGGTTAATGTCAAATAATACATAATTAAAGGAAGTTATAAGCAGCTCATTACAAGCCTAAACTCAATAAACCACTTTCCCGATAAAAACAAACGCGTTCAAATTAGTAATCAGAGAAACACATGTACATGCTTTGCATAATACAGGTTAATTAGATTTAATAAACTGTCCAGATATCGGGAACTTGCTCATAGTTCAAATTGTAGAGCAACTGTAGCATTTCTAACCAGTGGCTTCATTTCAATTTTTGCTTTGGTGGGGGAGATCATATAGGAAAGAATTTGTATATCACTTGGCGCATCCCATCCAATTTAAAGCGTAGTTTTTACTTCATACTCTGCATATACGTAATCAGTGATTCCGCCAGCCTCCCTGTGAGGGGTGTCATCCCCATATTCTCGAAATCACCCTTAATGTTAAAAAAATACGGTCAAAAATCGACAGAAACCTTGTAAAACTTCACTTACATACTCCCAATTTTGATTTTACTCACAAACTAAAACTCCTGGCGGAATCCCTGTACGTAATCCACACGCATTGCTTTGCTGTTAATACGAGGTAACTAAAAACAATTAACATAAAAAATAAGGATATATTAATTGTTAACTCTTTGTAAAGTGTTATTTACAGCAGATGGGAAACTTTAACGTATCAAAGGGTTATATCTTGGCTTCGTTTTAGCAATCATTAACACGATCGTCAATATAAATTTTCTTAACCTCTTTTCGCTTCACAGCCAAATCACAAACGAAGCGAAACGGTCATCGGGAATTCATGACCGGAATTAGTTTTTCAGTCTTCTTAGAACGAAGTAAAATCATTCGTTAGAGACAGTGGTGATCGGCAGTGACAAATAGCTAATTAAAGTAGCCTTCTATACTGTGGATATGTATTGAGCTCAATGTCTTGAGGTGGACGCCACTAATCAATACGAATTCAAGTCCGGCTAGAGACAGAAATCTTATATCCGCTGATTCTGAGGCAGGTTAGATGAGGAAGATATAAGATATTATCGAAATAAAAAAAAAACAGCTTAGAGTCTTGTTGTGGGTAACAGAAACTCCACAAGAACTGAACCAACGAACTGATGACATTCTGTATAATGTCACAGACAAATTAAACATTATGGTGGCAATCCTCTTATAATGAATAAAAATTGGAGCCTAGGAATTATCCTAGGGTTTAAATTTTGTCTTATATGGTAATAAAGATACGCAATCGAAAGCTTATATTCAAATTGATAGAACAAATACTCTGTATTTCTAATTAACTTGTTTGGGTTTTACAGGAAATATTTTTTGTTTATAACACCGTTTATGTACGATCGTTTTATACTGAGTATTCTGGTGCTGAACTTTTTGGCACTACCACCTCATCAAGCCACGAGCCGCTACTGCTTAGTTTCTCTAATAGTTTGCAGTGTATTACAGAGTCGAAAGCTTTTGAGAAATCTATGTATATTGTGTCCATCTGATACTCGTCATCCACGACTTTTGTTGACTCTTCAAAAAATTGCAGTAGATTTTGCGTTAAAGGACCTTCCTTTTATGAATGGACGCTGTGCCTCCGAGATGATTCTGCTAACGTGATTGTACAACCTATTATGTAAGACTGTATCCAATATTGTCGCAAGTCCAGAAATCACTGCCACTGACCTAAAGTGTTCCGTGTCAGTAGCTCTCGGTCACTTGGTTACTGGCACTATTAATGTCTCCTTTTTCTAGGATATTCCCATAATTCTATGACCTTGTTTAATAATGCTGATAGTGTTCTCTTTAAACATCCTCACATACCTTGATGACAAAGCTTGGTATCTTGTCTAGACCTACACTTGCAGTTGGTTTGTTTCCTCATTGCTTCACTGATCTCTCTTTCAGTTATTGGCATTAGCTCAAGCATCTCCGGTTGGTCATACTTCTGTCTGAAGATTTCTGTTAGCCAACGTCTCCTGAACGGATTCACCACTTTAACATTGTGCTATAAAGATTTCTTTCTGTGCTTCTACTATTTCCTTATCATCTTAGTTCCTCCCCCTTGTGCTTCATGACATGTTCTGTTCCTCCTTAGTTGTTTTAGAAATGCCCATAGACGATTCGGTTTACTTAAAACTTCCTCCTCCATCTTCTCAACATATTCGGCATGGCATCTTCTCGGTAACGTTTTAGTTTATTCTTTGCTGTTACATTCGTTCAACTCGGGTATCGTTTCCGCCTCTTTCTGATCTTCGGAACAGATTTCTCTATCGCCGCAAATACCAGTCCATAAAATTTTCCAACCACCTGGTCTAGATTTTCTGCTATTTCAATTTCTTCCCAATTACTCTTCCTCAGTTCCTCATAAAAGTCTATAATAATCCCCATATCTATAATCGTAAGATTCGGCCCTGTATTCACACAACTTCTTGGTTCCTGTGTTGATTAAAAAACTTAATTTTATGGCTGGGTGATGCACATCGATTTTCACCAATGGTTCAACTTCCTGCAGACCGAAAACCTCTATATTTGATACTACCCAATCTAGTATTCTATTATTTACATTTCTTATAAGAATCGATTGCTTCACATTCAAAAAATTTGAGAAATTTCATTTTCACACCACATCGTTTCACAGTCTTCTTGGCTGCATCCATATTCAGATCCCCAATATATATTATTTTCTCACCTACAGGACAATTATACATTATAAACTCAAACATTTTCAGTGTATTTTTATGCCGATGCACTTGCTGGAATATAGAAACTACATATATACACTGGCCCATTTATCATACTACAGTTTACAATAATAATTTCCAAACAATCAGATTTCGAATTTTACTCGCGTACAACAAAATGTATTTTTACATGCAATTAGTACTCCACCCCCCTTGTATTCTCATTTGTCTCCACGCTGTCGCTTAAGACAAAGAAAATATAATTTTTTATTTTTTGATAAGCTTAAAATATGTAAATGTTATTATTTGAATATGAATTATTGTGAACATAATTGATTAAGTTGTAAAATACATGGTAAGTGTATGACCTGGCCAGGTCCATAAAAAAATTCTATGGGGCTGTATAAATATTGTATTATCTTTTGTTATTTCTTTTATATCTCTTTAGGGAAACTGATAATGTGTTATGTAGTGAAGCTATAGTTAAAGGAACCGTATGATCCCGCTTAGAATGTCCGTCTGTGCCGAGAAATAAAATGTCCGGAATTACAAAGTGTATAGAGATACTTGAGGCATCGTTGGAAAGGTTTTGGTTAGACTAGCTCAGAGCCCATGAAAGCGTCTTGATTGGTGCAGCGATTCAGTGTTGCAAGCCTATTTTCTAAAAATAGATTGCTCAAATTGATTCCACTCAGATCTAGCTGCGCCAAACTTGGCATAAACATTATCCGACATAGTACAAGAGCGCTGAGAAGGCATAACGTGCCAAATTAACACTTACCAGTGTTGTCAGGCTATTTTCTATAAAATTATCATTGTTTTCAAATGGCTTCCATTATTTTAGGCATACAAGCACCAAACTTGGCATAAACATACTGATATAATACGAACATACTGCACATATTCTCGCTCCTCAGGAACACCGTTTTCCGTGTTAAAAAATGTAATGAACAATGAGGTATAGAGACATGCAGGAGGTATCGTTCGTAAGGTCTTAGCTAAACAACCTCAGAGTCCACGGAGCCGTTTTGATTGGTTCAGTGTTGCCAGCCTACTTTCTATTTTTTAATTTCTTCCATTCAGTTATACCTAGCTGCATCAGACTTGACATAAACATTAATCGACACAATCCAAAAAACACTGAGAGGACATACGTTGCCAACCAACGCACTTGCCAGTGTTGCCAGCCCAATTTCTATGAAGTTATCTTTTTCACATCGCTTCCATTATTTTAGTCAGTAGCACGAACTTGGCTTATTTTCTCACCCAATAGGAACATATTGCGGATGTTACCACTCCCTCAGGTACTCCGTTGTTAATGTTACCAGCCCACGTCAAAAATATATCATGAACCATAAGATGTCGAGACATCCATGAGTTCGGAAAGTCAGCTAGGCTAGCTCGGAGCTGCTAAACCAGTTTTGTTGACCTCCGTTTACGCGCTCTGTATACGGAAGGTACTGTGACCAACCGGTAAAAGTCTGCGGAAATGAATTTACCGGCCTGGGGTTAAAATTTACCCCGACGCGCCTTGTTAAGTGTTAATATTACAGTATTCACCAACTTTGGCTGTTATTACACAATTTCCCCACTTCACCCTAAAGGTGTTGACAGTTCAAAGAAGTTCGCTGCATTTATGATAAACTCTTATTTACACGAAACGTCAAAGCACGCATATAGTTTTTTCTAACAAAAGTTATTTGAAAAAGCAAACTCTGTTTCCTTGTCTTTATTTAGGCTTACTAACAAACATAAGTTTTCCGCTGTAATATATTCTCCCATCAGTTGACAGTGGCTGGTAACTGGAATTGGTTGAATATATAAGCATGCAACTATTTTTTGAGTAAGTCTGAGTAAAGACACGGAAACAGAGTTCGCCTGCCGATGAGAATGGATGCGTGCTGTTAGTTCTTCGCTTTGACTCCGTGAACTGCTCTGCTGGCCTACAACCTCCACCGTACCTCCTCCTCTCCGGCTAGTAATTTCCATTTGCTGGAATCTTGATTTCACCTTCGGTACTACGCTAATTGTCTGACTACAATGATGAGACATTCAGGGTTACTAGATACCTGGAAAAGTCAGGGGTTTTGATCAGAGAAAACCTTGTGAATCTGCAATTTAGTTGTTAAAAGTACAATAATCAGTAACATTATTATTTTTTACTTATCCGCTTTTGACCATGCAAACCGTTGTGAGTATACCTTTGTTTTACGACTAGCATGAAGGACTCGAAGAACTTAATGCGACCTACTGAACTTGGTTGTACCAGTCTTACTTTTTGTGACCGTAGTGACAACATTAATATTTTGTGAATTTAGTGACAATTTGGTTCATGTATTTTTGGATAAAAAATTAAATGGCATAAAAATACTCAGAAAGGCAGAGGGTGGATGTTGTGGTGGGCCTTTCTGCGTATTTTTCTTTTTTATACAACTTTTAGATAACAAAGATTTCCTAATATTAGAAGCTAAAATCTACACTAGAAACTCAAGAAATTCAACCTGGAAAATGTGCTCTACAGACCTGGAAAAGTCAGGGAAAATCAAAATAGAAAATCCCTGGTAGGCCTGAACATTGAGTTGCAAAAATCTCAAACCGACTTGATGACTTGGTAAATAGATAGACGATTTCGAACTTCTTGCTTCTTTCTATCCACAAGGCGAAAATCAATATTTTATCCCTCTTAGTTGTGTTGAAAGACCTTTAAGCCGACTTCTCTTCATTCAAGAAAGAAGCAAGCAAATCGTTATCGTCCCTCAAAATGGAAATTGATTAGTTTAAGGGTGCAACGGCACAGTGGCCGTGTATACACAGTATTCAGGAAGTAATTTAATAATTTGACCCCCGAAATAAATGAGTAGGAAATACCGCCTTGCACTGTCCACACAAGCCGACCTGCACCTGGGTAATGTATCGGATAAAATATAACTTCCACCCGTCACCCAATCCAGACACCTGACAACTTGGCAGTAAAATGTGCAAGGTAATATTTCAATCCACCCACTGTGTATCAATAAGCATACTAGAGCATTGGCATATGCCCCTCGTAGGATCTTAGTACAGATTTCAACTCGTGTAACTGTTAAAGCTTGCAAATAAAAATATTAAATAAACCTGAGGCCTGCTTGGATTTTCAAGAATATAGTCAGGACTTCAAATTTGCATAACACATTTGTCAGGACATTTGTTTATTGCAATCAAATGCAAATTCTTCAAAATGATCCGATATAAAATAACTTTCAACAACAAACTTACCAAACCTTTTCTACCACTTACTATCATTACAAAAGATTCTGTACAAGTTAGTGCCAGCATGTGCTATTTATTTCATTATTAGAAAGAAGCTTTATTCATGCAAATTCTTACAGCTGATAAAATTAATTTCATGAAAATCGACCACGTGTTTCCATCGTTACCAAAGAATCTAGTTG
>JAGDQP010034566.1:5816-20036 GCA_022664845.1 Lepisma saccharinum | reverse complement strand
GTTTCCTATTCCCCCCACCTAAATCTGATACTACAGCAACTACTTTGCAACCCGCTTTCTCAACATGCGATATGATATCCAAAAGTAAATTTTTGCTCATTGATTTATCAAAGCCGTAAAATACAGGCTGCTTCCAATCACCTGTCAGTACCCGAACTATAACTATCTGAACACTTGTATGGGCCAATAATGATTCACGAACACTATCAACATCACCAGGTTTCACGTAGGACACAGGCAGGTCTAACGTGGGCACGGCATCACTTTTTAATTTCTTTTTTGGTGGGATTCCTAATAATTCGGATTTAAGATCACGCTCGTAAGATGCTGGCGAAAAATGATCAGAAGAAATTCTAGCGTTTGCAATATTAACTTTGTCTTTTCGATAGCAGCTGCTCTCCCATATTCTACGACTCTTTTCTTCCGAAGGGAACACGTAATCGTTTAGTGACTTCAGATCGTTTAGTATTCCGGTTATAGTTACGGCACGTACTAACAGCGCAATTCGGCATTTTATAATTTGGACGTTGAATGACGAAATTAAATAACTAATTATCACACTGAAATCGAAGAAAAACAGAAAATATAGGGGAAAAACCGCATACACAAAATGCTGACTTGTTCCCACTATAACTAATCTATCGTGGACCCTTCCGGAGAAAGTGGGTTTTCCTCCTCCCGGACGTCACAGTTTCACAACCACCAAGCAGTTTTAAAGGCATGGTCTTATGAACAGACCTTCTGAAGCGAGGGTGAATCGAGATACCTTAGCGCTGATAGTTATGGGCAACCGTGAATGTTTTGTACACGGGAATAAGTGCAACTAAGGAATGATTGAAGACACAGAAAGGCAGACAGAGACATCACAATGATAAATCAAAAACAAGAAAGCAATCACCTGTCGGGTGAGTGATCGATGAGGTGGTGACAATTGACGTCAGCCACGCAGTGTTTATATGCAATTGACACATGGTAAACAACCTCAGAATCATTTCAGTTTTCGTATAGAGAACATCCGGAAGCTAGGACCCTCTTCATGCAAGTGGAGACATGTCTCTGTTAATATTCTTTGCCTTTGATCGTTCCAAAGTTCTGAGTCTCTCTCAAGTTTGTATATTTCAGTGTTTAGTTGGATTAATAATTCAATCCGATATTTGATTCAATTATCAGCAAGTTCGAAAGTTGTTTGTCAAATTCGAATCCTTGTATTTTGCTTCATGAATTCACTTCCAAGACTCTGAAACTTAGAGTCGAGTCCTAGGTTCTAGAAGGAACTCATTTGTAAATAAGAAATCTTCTTTACCCGTACGTTTATGTGAGAACACCGGCTCGACAAGGGTTCAGTGAGCTCTCTACCAGCTCACTGTATCCTGGAAATTAATTATTTGAGCTACGCATTTGAAGTGGACGCTAGATAATCGTGAATATGGAACACTACATCTATCCACCCCAAGGATGGAGTGCACTATCTGGGTTGTTAAGGTGCGTTTTGCTCGGTGCCATTGATCGTTGCGACCGCAACGATCAGTCGTTGAGCACTAATTCTTTTGTTTCCAAGTGAGGCTGTTTTGCTCCGAACGACTGACGATTAATCGTTGACTTGGCTCTGAAGAGTCGTACGACTAAAAGGTGGATATAATCGAAGTCGTTGAGGATTCGTCAAGTTGCTTGAAGTGGCAGGAAGCATCATGTCTCTGAAATTTCAGAAGAACAGGATCAGATCCTCGTCGATTATGCTGCAAATCATCCCGTTTTGTAGCAGATATGGTTTGCAATCAACTTATGATATAATCCCTCTTCATTCCTAACTCTAAATATGCTATTATTTTCACATCTTCTCTTTCCGTACATTTTGAATAACATTTCATCGTCTTCCACCTCCTCAAGCAGAAGCTATTTCATGAATCGTGATCTTTTTATGCTCGTTTTACTCAATGCCAATTTTCATGATCATCCACACCGAGGAAAACGCATCTTAAACGTACAAACTGAATTGCAATATCTTCTACCAACTTTTTACATAAAATAGAGATTCACCAAAGATTCTTAGTTTTTCCTTCTCTAATTAGGACCATAAGATTAGGAAATAAAAGTAATTCTCGAAATTTTCAATTTTTATTATCAATAATAAATATTTAAAACACTTGTGTAGACGAAAGTAATAAATCGAATGGATAACAGTTGAATTCCAGTAGACCCAAAATTGCAGGATTATTTTAATTATTTGTTTTCACAGTTTGTAAAAATTTGTTTAACTTTTCAAAGAAAAAGTGTATAATAACATTTTGCTTTGAATATAAACCGCTTTAATTTTCTTTGTTTCTTGTTTCTCTTTCAGATTTATTAATAACATTTCATTGTTTATGCATATGCTTTAAATTAACAAACCTAGAACGAAACAGTGACTTACTGTCATTGTCAAAATGGTACCATAAAAGGTTACACGTGCACAGAACGTTACTTGATTTCCTCCAAAATTTATTGAATTGCAAGCAATAAATGAATATAAGTGTATTTAAAGTAAATATTATACAGTGATACCTAAGCATACTGATAGATTGCATTTTCTTGTTTATTCTGATAATCAAAACATTTGCACTAAAATCTAATACGAAGTTCAGTTTCTGAATAGACAAAATAGAGTTCTCAATCTCTTTAACGATGAGTGGCATACTGTGCACCAACACCATACCTCAGATTGAACCCGAAGCATAGTCCCACAGTAATAAGTTCCGACTATCTTAGACTTGGACTACGTGTAACATGACGTGCTACTCAAACCAAATATCACGCTAGCGTTAGATACTCTCACACTTTTACTTCGTTCATATCAGAAGTAGTTATAACAGCAAAATTAATCATGTGGCATTAATCATAATACTGTTCTGTGCTCTAATTTCAGGTGTTTTAATAAATTTATTTAGTAATTTTGCAAGTACAAATAACTTTGGTATTAGAGAAGAACTCAAGAATTAAAATTATTGGTTCTGTTAGTTTAAATTTGTAATTATATATTACTTCCTTTACCACAATGTTTTCTTTTTCTAATAACATAATTATGAAAACAAAACTATTTAGACAACGTCAGTAAATATTTCAAAGAATGTCAATAACTCAAAACGTTCAGAATATCTAGTTGAATAGAACATCAAGCAATACAAATAATTGAATCGATTTCTTTTTAAAAACTATTAGTCCGCAATGTGGTTATTTTTAGTTTTCAAATGTTTCAGAAAATGAATATGCAGTTGCACGTATTGTTATTAAAATCGACTGAACAAATAATTTGGTCTAACATATTTACTGAACTGACAACTTTATATATATTTTTCAAAAACGGCATCAATCAAGAACTCATCCATAAGGACACTAGCTTATCCATCAGAAAAGATTTCTAAGAAGGATAAAATGAAGATGTCGAAAAAGGATGTGCTCGACTAGTACTTAGAATACTGTGATTATACTTTTAAGTGGCCTGTAAACACTGAAAGCTAAGATGATAATGATTTGTGTTTCACTGATAAATCAAGTGTTATGAATTTGAGAAATATCTAATTGATGACGTACGCAGTCAATATTATGTTAGATGGATGACAAAGAAAAGGAAGGCTTATGCGTGTTTTCTTCCATTTATTTTACAAGGGCATCAGCAGCCCCAACTTCTACTGATCAATAACATATTCACTAGCGATACAATGTCATGACTCAGAATTACTTTTCAACCATAGAACCTGCTAGCATCCATAAAACTTATCTCGTTTTATTATTTTCCACCTTAAAACATGTCTCTAAATTTCCCAAAATCCTGCACTCCTGGACTGCTGCTGTCCTTATAAAAATATACGATTCAATTGACTATATCGTCCAACGACTATAATGACCAATCGTTCGCATCCTATTATCAGATGATATATTAGCTAACAGCGACTGGTCCTTCAATATTTACTCAAGTTCAATTTAACTATTTTACTTGGTACACTATTCATATCTTAAACATGTGAAGGAAACATGTCAGCATTCCAGAAAAAACACTGCAGATTTCGCAATGCAGTTCAGAATTCAATTGCACGAAATATGTTTTATATTATTGCTTAAGTTAACGATTTACATCTATATCACCCGGACCACAAAACTCATGGCCACAAACCTCTTTTGTTTCCTGCGAAACATTAAAGAGAAAATAATAACTAGGTTGTACAAATGCACAACAGTCCAAAGTCAAGTAAAAGTAAACCTTGATTTTAATTTTGAGAATATAAATTAAATTTATTCTTGTTGCATTACATACGTTTCCAAACCTGAAAGAACATAAATATTTCCTTTTTATAACAAAACATGGAGCACGTAAGAGGAAGGTTGCTACTGTGTGAGCTGTCTAACAGATTGGGCGACTGTTTTGACGGCTGCCAGACTTTCTCTGCCACTGGGTTGGATGTACGAGGCCGGCAACACGAACCCGTGATTGCCTGTATCTCGAAGTTCAATTGTGTAGGAATATTTAACCCTTGCTCCACCTTTGGCCCAGTCATCAGAACCACCTGCAAAGTACAACGAAGAGGCCATGAATCTCAGTCACTCGAACTACAACTATTAATCTTATTATGAATACAAAAGTACAACTAAAAGTTTGGTTTTTAGTTTGTGAAAACAAAGGACAATTCCAGCAGCGCGGAAAGTAGTAATTTCATATGACCTTCAAATGGGACCATGTTGCAGGTCCCCGATGGGGGTCCTAGCAAATGCTACTATGGCTCTAGCCACTACCTTACCTTTCCTTATCCGACAAAACAGCTCACCGAGGGACGTCATTCTTAGACACGTGACAGGCTTTGGTCAAAGCTTAAACTCTTAAATTGCAACTGAAAGATTTGCCTAAGGATTTTGACCATTTTATGGAGATAATTTGTAACGATGGGCAGCGTTTCATTGTTAGTCGTAGCAAATTTACATTTTAATATCTAAATCCCTGAATTAATGAATTAACGGAAGTGACTGCCTAGAAAGAGAAACAGCCATGATTTGTGTTGGGTTTTTTTCGCCTGCTCTAAATAAGGTTTAGAAAATCATCGATAGATGTCTCTAGGTATACAAGGTCCCAAACAAAATCCAACTGTGCAATTTAATCAGCAGCTCACGTACTGCTGTCTTTACAAGAGCCACAAAATGAGCACGAATTTCACGAGGGAAAGAAACAATTGCGCCCAGATACATCTTTCGCATGCTGTGTGCAGAATTGTACGGCAAGATGGGTGGGAAATGCGGCCAATCATTTATAACAAAGAAAAGTTACAGAAACACACATCTAAAGACGTAAGAAAAGCAGAGAAACTTAGACTGCCTAGAGGATATACCAGAAATAACATTACTTTTACCCAACCTCTTTTCTTTTTTTAAGCCACCTAGGTTTTCTTCAAATACTTGGGGAAATATAAGAAGCTTAAGCGTCGTTGAGCAAAGAGTTCGTCCGAGAGAAGGGACTTTTAGTGTCGAACCCAGGACGCTTGTTCACTTTACCAGAACTCGAGTTCGGGATCTCATTTTTACAAGGTGACGAGAGTATCAACTTACCTTGCGGGGATACTTGCATTATTGAGGAGGGGGATTATTCGTGTAATTGAATTGGTAAGATTAAGAAGTAAGAGATTCCACCTGAGTTTAGTTTTGGAAAACTGAAAAGAAAATTGTTTTGCGGTTAAACTAAATGTCAAAACCTAGAACCTAGAATTACAAAGTTAAGTCTAAAGATCCAACGAACATTGCCTACTTCTAGGAGGTTTTTGGTTTTGACCATTAGTTTCACCGCAAAACGCTTTTCTTTTAGCTTCCCAAAACAATAAGGTCTGGTGGAATCTTTGTCTTCTTATTTCACTCATTTAATTGCATTGCAGGATGTAAATTAAACGAAGCAACAATAGTTCCCTAATACATCGATCAGAATTAATTAATACTTTAACTGACGCATAGGATTGAAAGGGAAGAAAGAAATACAAAGTGCGTTCAAGAAAGAAAATAAGGGTGATATATTTAGAATTACAAAATAAATGTCGAAATGAATTCGAGACGCAATAGATACAAACTCCTTATTAAATGCACAAGAATTAATAAGGAAGAAATTCAACATGTTGGAAGGATGAAAAGAAAGGAAGTGATAACTGATAGTGAAGTTACAGCTGAATCAGGTGTAGAATTAAAAAGTACTAAACTTAAAAGGTTTTCAGGAAAATCAGGAAGCCTTTGTTCTGTAGTTTCTAGGATTATGAATTTCCCAGTGATGTTATTGTTTGGTTACTGGTCTCTGAAATAAAGTTTCATGAAGGAAAAACTAAAAGGATCCCCACGGAGGAGCTTCAATTTCTAAAGACAAAAGAGATACATTACATTGAACTGAGCTATAATGCTTTTGGAGAAGCCCATGAAAATAGTGGAAGAATAGAATAAGCAAACAAATTGAAATAGATATCCAGGAAAAAACACAAAAGCTTTAAACTCTACCAAATGGCAATTCAAAGGACAATTTAGAGCTAAAAGACAGAGTTTATTTTACTCATCTTGGAAAGAAGTTTAATGTGATTCTATAAGAGATGAGGAAGAAGTTGTGTGTTGAAGACTGATGGTGAAGATGAATACAGAAGCCAGAACTGCTATCAAAATTGTCATAAAGGATTGCGAAGGCTTTGCAATAAGCCGCACTTACTGTCTGAAACACTTATAAAGACATTACGTCATACCATCTCCACGGCAGCTTCTATGTGCAAACAAATCTGCTTCTTATTAGTAATTGTAGTTACCTAATTCGAAGCTTTGGCAGCTTAGCTTCTGTATCCATAGAAATTAGATTTTTTTTTAAATGAGGAAGTGACGTGTAGCATCTCACGATGGACTGTGCTCCCGCAATTTGCCTCGGGTTGAAGTCCAAGCGAAGTTTAGAATCCACGCAAATAGCAAATTTCGTCCTTAGAAGCTACATGCTCAATTAGGACGAAAATTGAATAAGAATTGTTGAGTTAATTAAAATACGCTGACAAGGTTTATAGTAAAAACCACACTGCAAGCTTAACAGTTTCAGCCAGTGTTCGACTTGCAATGAGGGATGCCTGGGATCTTCCCTGGTGCGTGATGATTTTATCCAAGGGTGTTGATTCCGAATAACACACTAACCAGGGATAAAATCTTTGTATTTTTACCCAAACAGGTAGCATGTTGTAACCTACCAGCAACAACTAGTTTTAGGATTCTCCCCCCCCCCCTTCGTAATTTATGACAAATCGAACACTGGTTTCAGCTACTCTACACCTTCCTCTTACAATACACTAATTGACGCTCTAATAATTAGAAGAAGAAAAATTGATTGCGTAAAATTATTCAGCGTCCCGTACATTCATAATTTTACAGAAAGTTTAACAAATGTTATGAAGCATAGTACAGAAAGGTGTTGATTATATCCGATCCCCAGAATCAAAGGTTTCGTCAAAAAGAAATATACATCACCTTTGATTAACGGAAGTGAGACTGGAATAATCACTATTTTTACTTAGTTTTTATTTATTGCTATGCACTAACCAAAGTACTTCATAAACATATATGAGCCGCTCGGGAGAACAAAACTGTAAGCGCCATAAGAAACTTCCCTCACTATATTGAAAATAAAATACAATGGTGTCTAAATCTTGAAACTTCGAGCGCAAACCTTTTGCTTTTTGTATCCAGCAATTGCCTCTATTTCTGAAAAACAAAAAGTTTGCGCTCGAAGTTTCAAGATTTAGACACCATTGTATTATTTTCAATATACTGTGGAAATTTTCTTATGCTTCTTATGACCCTTGCTATTTTGCTCCCCTGAGCGGTTCAGGCCATTAAATTCAATTGCTTAAATACCCATCTGTGTAACTGTATCTTGCTGTAATTATTAACATGATTTCTTTCTGTTGTGTAAATATTTTACAAAGGCTCTTTCTGCTATCCCAAAACGACATTCATTTCTATGAAATGAAAGCGAGCATGGTGTATCGAGATTGTAGTAAGTCTGTCAAGAATGGGAGCTGACATTCTTATCTGGATAAACACAACGATGCCTAAAAATAAAGTGTACAGGTAAAAAAGGGAGAATGTGCATAAAAGGTGATTTCTCGTAAAACATATTTAATAGTCCAACTCTGCCATCTAATCCCATGTATTTAAAATTCTTAAAACCGGTATCATTTGCTGATTTTTCTTAGATTTTCTGAGACTGTTAGTTGTCATTATGTAACCCTTGTTATGAGACTGCAAACAAACTTTTTTTTTAAGTTAGTTAGTTAGTTAGTTAGTTAGTTAATAAACCTCCTTTTGTCTCTGTAAGCTTCAAATTTTGTCGAAGAAAAGCATTTAATTTTGGGGTTTATGAACGCCACTGTCTGAAAACGTCAATATACATATAAGGTAAAGATCAAGGTTTTGGGAAAAACGTTTAGTGTTCTTTATGTTAACAATAAACTGTCTAGCTGTCTGTATGCGTTGTAATATTATCTGACTAGATGTAACAGTGTATCCTAAAGAATTTGTAATTTGATTTTATAGACCTCATAAACGCTGTCTTTGTCTGCATAGTACTTTTCAATACTGCAAGCAAGTGATATTGTTTTATTCAGGAATTAATTAATTAAGTGGATGGATAACACCCACGGCATAGTTAGAATCAAACACTTTGTTCCCTGCCAACTTCATTCATGGTCTTGGTCCGAAGCAACCAAGATATCCTAAAGCAAAATTCTTAAAAATATATATCTCCTGTAATTCCTACAATTATTCCTAGATTTTTGTACAATCTAGATAATTGTACATGTGTTGTTGAAAAAAGTAATCGCTTACCTGCAGCAGGATAAAGCGTTGAGGAAGAGGATCCCACAGTGAATCCTGGTCCTCCAGCTGAGCGAATGGACTGAGCAATTTTCCTTCCTACACTGTCAAGTTCCTGGTAATCTGGAGGTACTTTGTTTGCGTAGCCCCAAGGATACAACACGTATTGACCATAACTATGGAACGAAATGTAGGCCTGAAAAAAAATCCAAATGATAACGTGAGAGGAATAGTGACTTAAAAAATAAATAAATGTAAACAGTAAAATTGCGTCCTAAAAGCCGCCAGAGAATTATAAAATTTTATCTGATTTACGCCTGTATGAGTGCGAGAATGAACGATATTTTCTTAACAAAAGATAAAGTTACTTTGTTTTCCATGCCACACTTTCTGACATTTTAACGAATTCTTTCTCATCTGAAATATCTCTCTTAAACTCTAGAAGATGCCACTCACGTATTCCGACAGAATTAGTTTATGATCCATCTACAGCTGTTGTTGAAGAAAGGGTGCTTCTATTCAATGAATACTTCTCTGACAACTTCTGTGTTCAATTTACTCCTTTGTCTACTCCTCAGCTCAATAGATCTGGTCTTCATTAAGTGCATCATCTGATGAAGTAAAATATCTGCTTTCTTCTTTACCTCTGAATCGTTTTATATGAATGACCCCTTTGGCATGATTAGCCAATACTAAGTTATTTTGATGTGTTAAGATGCGTTAGCTTTGTTTAAATTGAGTAAATATTGTTTTAATCTGTTGTTTTGTTAAATATGGTTTCTAAATGTAGAGTGAGAAAGAAGGACAAAGTAAAATCTTATTTTTGAGTGAATGTTGGTTCGCTGAATTGATTTATGATAGTTCGAAGGAATGTCAACAGATGGCAGCAAAGTTATGATGTTAACCCCAAGTTGTAGAACACAATTAAATGAAACTGTTGGTTTGTTTTAATGTTTCTAATATCGCCAGGAACGTATAAAATAATAACAGCAAACATTTTTATGAATTCTATGTGAACACCTCGAGGAAACAAAATGGTAAGCCCATAAGAAAATTTCCACAGTATTTTTAAAATAAAATACAATGGTGTCTATAAATCTTGAAACTTCGAGCGCAAACTTTTTGTTTTTCAGGTATACAGGCCGTTGTTGGATACAAAAAGCAAAACGTTTCAAGATTTCGACATAATTTTATTTTATTTTATTTTCAATATGCTGTGGAAATTTTGTGATGGCGCTTACCATTTTGTTTTCCCAAGGTGTTCATATGTGAGCAAGTACATGTAAAAACAAATATGTCATAGTTGTATAGGGTAGTCAGAAGGTTAAGAAGATCAGATTTATAATCTGTCAATTACTGAATAAAAAACCTAATTTTATATATGACGTTTTATTACGTTACTGCTATCTGCGAAGTACGGTAATTATTAAAAAGCACCAAGGAATGCTGAAAAGCGCCGCAGCGTTCTTTAATAAGTACTTAAGCTCCTATTCAGGTTTTACGAAAATCCAGGTAGCCACTACTAGGCCCTAGATTTGGGGCACCGTACGGAATTCCTGCTAGTAGCTTTGGATGGTTTCTTCATTTATCAAAACGTCATGGCAAAGAATTCACTTACGCCCTGAGATTGATCAAGAGAGTAATATTTCTACAATCAATACTAGCAGCCGCGCAACGACTACAGGAGGTCCAAATCAGTGAAGAGACAATCTTTAAAATTGTTAAAGCTACATTGAACTGTAAAGAAGTGAAAAGCTTAATATTTGTCAATAGTAAATACAAGTAAAGGAGAGGTATTTACACGTTCTCCGGCTCTGACGATATTAGTGCTATTTTCTTACGTAATACTGCTGAATCATTGGCTTACCCTTTTTCTCGTCTTCTAAATAGGTGTCTTGCTGAAGGTGTATTTCCTTATTCTTGCAAGCAGGCTAATACTGTGCCCATTCTGAAATTTGGAGATAAGACCCATGGCTCTTCGTACAGACCCATTTCTCTGTTATCTATTTTGTCTGTGGTGTGTGAAAGAATCATCAAAGATAGACGTTATAGTTTTGTCTCACCCTATCTAGACTCTGAATAACATGGCTTTCTTCTGGTAGCTCAACTCTTACCAATCTGTCTTTGTTATTCTCTGCTGCTACTCAATTCCTGTCCAATAACACACAACTTGATGTCATCTATCTAGATCTAAGTAAATGTTTTGATACAATTGAATGTAATCTTTTTCATAAACTAACTCACTAATTTAATTAATATCCATGGTAACTTGCATTCGTTATTGCAAGACTATCTCACTGGCCGCGAACAACGTGTTATTCTTTCTGGGCCCTCTTCTAATTTTGTTCCTGTTCTCTCTGGAGTACCTCAAGGCAGTGTATTGAGCCCTCTCCTTTTCCTTCTATATATGGACGATCTCCTGTCTTATCTCTCGTCATCTAAAACCAAAATTCTCCCTTTTGCTGATGACTGTAAATTATTTCGAGAAATCAGATCATTACAGGATCTCCAAAATCTGCATCTCTATAACCTCTTGGACTGGTGCAATGCGTGGAACTTAAAAATAAATCCCTCAAAATCTTCTTTTCTTACTATTTCTTTAAAGAAGAATCAAATCCCATCTACCTACTTCATTAAAAATGTCGAACAAGTGTTTTCGGTAGATCAAACTTTGTTCTTTATATGAAATTTGAATTAAACCCTAATATTTGACTAATTTGCGTAATCATCTATAACGACAAATATTAGGGTTTATTGCAAAGTCCATTTAGAATTTGATAGAAATTATTACGAATATTACTGGTACTATCCTGCTTATTATACAAATGTACTTTCATAAGCGTCTTCAAGAACTGTGCAATAAGAATAATCTCTTTTTATTTGAATCTCGTAGGCCATTTTACAATAAAACGTAATATCTAGTGAGCACCGAAACGGTAGGAGTGTTTACGAGAAGTATAATAGAATCTTCTCTAAAATAACTACAATTTTTTCGTATATTTCACTCATATTACTGTAAATGTAGTGCTTGAGGGGGCACGAGGCGATATACCGTGCCCTTACCCTTTTCAATTTGAATTTGGTGTAACCCTACTTTGTTATTAATGGAAGCCTTCGCTTTTAACAGGCAATCGCCGCCACTAGGTGCAGCCCTCAGCTTTTCTAAATCCACTTCTGCAACCGTTCCCTTACCGAGCACTGTGTAACTGCTATCAACTATTTTGCTTACCTTGATTTGATTAGCTCGAGACGAAATGAAATTTCGAACTGCTTGAGATTCTGGTTCGGAAAAGGGTTTCGGTCCTCTGTAAATTTCTCTGCAAGCTTGGCTGCTGGAGCCAGACTCTCCCCAGTGGTAGCCGAAGTTACGATTCAGGTCGACGCCAACACAGCCCACATAGCTAGAAGTCCTCGCGCGATTTTTCCTCCACATTCGGTCCTGCGTATGGGAGTATTCGTAACCATCAGGGTTGAGAATAGGCAGGATGTACCAGTCGATTCCATCCACAGCGGCTCTGTGCCTCTCCTGGTTCTCAGATAACTCTCGAGCTATGTAGGAAACAACGGCCGGAGAAATCCACTCACGAGCATGGATACCTGTGAAGAAAATAAAAAACATTAAAAATGCCGGTCACTACTTATGACGATAAAACATGTAAGATGTAATACTCAACGAACGTCTGTCTTCAAACGAAATAAGTACTAAAGAAAGTATTCAGCTGTGTAATATTAAACGATGTTTCCTACTCGCTATGATGTGTGAATTTTATGGTGTGTTTCTCCTCGTAAGAAATGCAACAGCCACTTTATATTTAACGCACGTAGATTTCTAACGAGGAAAATTTGTAAAAGAAATTAATTCATGAATATAAATAATAGGTAACATTAATATGCCGTTAGATGTTATCTTTCTCTAAATTTACTTAGCTTTGAAGACGCACCAAGAACTTCGTTACTAACAAGTAACACTATTTCAAGTGGCCACTCAGATCTAGAAGCTGTGACAGACACTCAGTATATCTTTAAAATCAGCATAAAAAAATTAAGTTTATGTGTAAAGATTAAGTGCCATTGGCCAGTGGATGAAAAGAAATTGGCGGTAAAATTTGTGAAAAGCATTATTTGTGGTACACTACTTCTGAATATCTGGCGCAAGTTTACACTCAATGCCGCGCACTACGGTGACAGGCAGTCAAATGGCACGTCGCTATATTCATAGTCACCAGATATCCACGCTGGTACAAGTGTGGAATAGCCCACGAATAATGTGTGTAAAGTTATTCAGGGGGCGCATAGTCTGACAGAGTAAAGTCAATGTTAATCATGTATCGATGTAGCCATCGGGATGGATGTTGGATATAGGTATAACGACGTGTGGATGTCAGTGATATCATCGTATTGCGCGGCATTGTGTAAAATAGCGCCAGATATTCATAAGTGGCATACACAACATTGAACTAATTTCGGATCCCTTAACCGCACTTATCAATCTGTCGTTTGCTGAAGGCATATTTCCGGGTGCACTAAAAATAGCAAAAGTAAAGCCTATATATAAGAAAGGAGACAAAAAAAAATATAGAGAACTATAGACCTATATCACTCCTTCCTACCTTCTCAAAAATTGTCGAAATGACAATGAGTGTGCGTTTAACATCCTTCCTCCAAAGAAACAACTTGATTACAAATGACCAACGTGGCTTCTTGAAAGGTAAATCAACAGAAACAGCTATCTATGATTTCATGGAGACAGTACGCGAAAATTTGGATAAGAAAAATAAATGTATAGGTGTTTTTCTTGATCTCTCTAAAGCATTTGATTTAGTACCACATACAGAATTACTCTCAAAACTACAGAACTATGGAATAAGAGGGATCGCCTATAATTGGTTTTGCACCTACTTACTAAACCGTAAGCAAACAGTGGAAATAACACATTATAACAAGGAAAATAACAAAATCTCTCAGCACTTATCGGAAAGGCGATCAATTTCCTGCGGAGTACCGCAAGGTTCAGTCTTAGGACCACTTTTATTCCTGATATATATTAACGATCTCCCCTATATGATTCATCCAACTAAAACCACACTGTACGCGGACGACACAAATATAATATTGAAAGCTAATAATCATGAAATAATCAAAGACAACTTGAATGACACTATGTCAAAACTGACTAACTGGGTCAGAGTAAATAGACTAAAAGTTAATGGTGAAAAGACACAAATAATAAATTTCCACCACTCGCGTAACAAACACGCGCAACCAACAATGATTAGAATTGCAAACGAGGCAATAGAATTCGTAAAATCAACTAAGTTTTTGGGTCTATGGATACAAGGAAACCTATCCTGGGATAAGCACATATCAGAACTTAGCAAAAAACTA
>JAGDQP010034565.1:2539-20037 GCA_022664845.1 Lepisma saccharinum | reverse complement strand
AACGAGTTTACCCCTTTGTATAGATCTCGTATGTTATTTGTCTTCCCGTTTTCCTCAATCTCCTGAATCTTCTGCGTCAGATACTCTCGCTTTTTGTTTCTGAACCCTAGTATGGCGTTTCGTTTCGCGTTACTGTAGTGGTTGGTATTTGCTTCGCTTTTATTACTTAGCCACCGTTGCCTTGCTTGTTTTCGTTCCTCATGAAGTTTAATGCATTCTTCATCAAACCAAGGTTTGTTTTTCTGTTGTTCTCACATACGCGTTCCTTCGCTGCGCTCTTAATTGTTTCACGAATTGCCTCCCACATCTTACTTACATCAATTTCATTATTAATATCATCATTATTATTACTCGAGTCGGCTAGGATTTCGAACCTATTTGAGAGTTCGAGTTGGTAATCTGCTCTTATGCTCGGATTATTTAATAGTTTCACTTCGAATTTCAGTTGTTTTGATCCCTTGCTTTCTCTGTTCGCGACGCATAACTTTTCCCTTACTTTTGTGATCACTAATTGATGGTCGGTGTCACCTTCCGCTCCTCTGTACGACCTAACGTCCATTATGTTGGTGTGTCTTCGTCTGTCTACTAATACGTGATCGATCTGGTTGAGAGTTTTGCCGTCCGGAGATACCCATGTGTATTTGTGTATGTCTTTGTGTTCAAAGTACGTGCTCTTTACCAGTAAGTTTTTCGAAATCGCGAAAGTTATCAGTCTTTCTCCATTGTTGTTGGTCTTTTCGTGAAGACTGTATTTGCCTATAGTAGGTCTATATTTTTCTTCCCTCCCTACCTTTGCATTGAAATCACCCAACACAATTTTCGAATTATACTTCGGTAATCGGTCAAACAACCTTTCAAGCTCATCGTAGAATATATCTTTGTCGTTATCAGTAGCCACCTCGGTCGGAGCATAGACGTTTAATAAAACCGTGTTACCCCATCGAGTACGTATCGTAACGTACGATAGTCTTTCGTTTACGAACTCTATATTCTGAACCGCCTGAAGGATACTATTCTTAATGAGGAACCCTGTTCCGAAATCGTGAGACTGTGTTCCCCCGTAGTAGAAAGTGTATTTGCCCTGTGGGATGCTATCTTGACCCTCCCAGCGAACTTCTTGTATCGCTAATATGTCTAGCTCGTACTTCTCGGTCTCGCGTACCGCCACCTGAAGAGCGCCCGTTTGGTATAATGTTCGTACGTTCCACGTTCCTATTCTAAGGTCTTTCTTAATCCTGTTCATAGAGCCCCCTGAAGCAGTCCCAGCCCGGAGATCCGAATGAGGGACTAGTTTACCTCCGGAATATTTTACCCCAGGAGAATCCATGAACCATCTGTTACTATTTCTTGACATGTTCTAGCGGTGTAGAGTTGTCAGCTCTACGACCTCGCAGTAAAGGTAGACATTCAAGATGTCGCCCTCTGTCCATCTCTGAGCCTTGCCGATGTCATTCATCTTCAGCCTCAGGGTGGTAATGGTGATGCTGCTTCCCCTCCCCATGATATTTTTGTTCGGGGTTATCTTCCCCTAGCCTTTGTAGATCCCTCTACTAACTGCAAGGCAGCAGTACTGGTTTTGGTCCGCCCCGGAATATTTCCGGTACCCACCATATCTGGTCGGCATTCCCCTATCCGCCACCTGGGGAGGCTCCTGGTGGAAGACCAGTAACTCCAACCCGGACACAACCTTCCACTAAACCCACAAATCACAAATATGCTGAAGGTGCACTAAATCACGTTCACACTGAAGGAAAAGGGGCTTAGAACCACAAATGATATATATTATATTTATTTAAGAAAACTAGAAAACTTACTGCACACCACATATACCACAACAAATCACCACCTCACACACTGACGAACTTCACAAACTCTTCTCGTCGCACACTTACAGGGGCAACCATAGTGGACGGTGCAAAACGCCAACTGCAGAAATTGTATTCTTAGCTTCTATTGCGAAGAATTTGGAGAAATACAGCTACCCAGAATTTATATTATTCTTCAGTCTGTGCTGCTGTAAGTATTATTTAAACTTTTTAAACATTGGCTGCATTATAATTTTGCTTTCTATATAATATTCGCTGGCAGCGTAATTTGGCCAGCTTTTCCTACTCGACCATGTTTTAAGTATTGACTGACCTCATCCAATCAGAGAAGAGAATCGAATCAGACAAAAGGAGCGAAAGGGGTGTGTGACTTAACCGCAAAAATTCCGACGAAAGTAAAAACAACAATCAGATCTTTTAATTTGTTTTTGAAGATTTTAAACGAAAGAAAAATTGTTGAAGAAAATAATGCCATAAAATATGCTAAGATATATTAAGTAATAAAATGAAGAAACAATAATAAAAATCCCGCCAATCAACAAAGAAAGGGATTATGTAAGTGGCTCGGCTATATTGACATGTGGACAAATAAAACCCTTTGAAGAAAGCCGAAGACGAAAAATGTTACCGATAAAGCACGAACAAAGAAAAGAAAAAGAAGACACGTAAAAAAAGGGGGAGAGGGTAAGATATGTTGAGCAACTGAAAATTGGTCACTACACAGTGTTGGCTGTTTTGCTCTGAAGTAGGGCTAGGCCCCGAAGGTCTGGACAAGGTGAACCGATAGTTGTTCTCATTGCCTTTCAAGATGAAGATGACACCTTAAGGACGGGACCTACAGTGTAAATGAGCGAGTTCAGTATACACTACGACCATCTTATGTTGTTTCTGTAAACCAGGAATAAAGTTTAAAGCACTTTTCCCAAATTCATTTGATTCAAAATCTATTTAGCACACCAACTTGTATCTGGAACGGAGACAATATAAAATCTAGCCCCTTTTCCCCGCGAGGTGCGCATACACACATGAAAATCAAATACATTATATACCAGGAAAATCACATATAAAGCAAATTATACCCTCCGCCCATCCTCACTTATATATGTAACATTGAGTGATACTGGTATGGTAGTCCTAGATAACAACTTTGCACAGCGTCGCACATTTTACAATACCACCTGTCTCAAAATGTCAATTTTTCAGGAGGAATAAATAAAAAAAAAAAAAACGCGCTAAATTTGAATTGAAGTTCGGCAGAAGCGATACTACTTCGGGGATAGCTGCCTTAACAGAATGCGAGTCGGAACATATGCAGAAAAGCCATTCTCACACAAAGTGGTTGTTAAACGGTATGGTAAGATTGACGACGGTAAATTGCTATTAAGGAAACAGCTGTTCGGCAAAACCATTGCGAAAATGCTTTCTTGTATAATCGCTTTTGATGATCCGTGTGAAATGTTTCTTTGCTTGTTGGACAGATATTTTCTAACAAGTTTTTAATTTAATTTACAGGTTCCTCTTGCCCACCTTTGGCTGAAGGAAAGATCAGACTCTACAGTATGCTATATTGTCCTTATGCTCACAGACCAAGATTAATTTTAGCTGCCAAAAATATTCCGTAAGTAAAGCATTTATTTACTTCCTGTAGTGTAAAATCTTTGATAAATATAATTTATAGTAGTTACTTCAAGTCTTGTGACCTCCCGACAAATGTAATGAGTCAACAATTACTTACTGTTCCAACGTTTCCATACAACAGGGGCCAGGGAAGGTTGACT
The DNA here is from genome assembly GCA_022664845.1 of Lepisma saccharinum. NCBI lineage: Eukaryota > Metazoa > Arthropoda > Insecta > Zygentoma > Lepismatidae > Lepisma > Lepisma saccharinum. Next base: position 16,433 of record JAGDQP010034565.1, on the reverse strand, counting down.
GAACAGTTGGGTATTTCCGTAATTTCCTTTCGAATAACCTTGTATATTCTGTAGCTCCTTATTTGTTTTCATGATTACTATTGAATAGTGTTTTGAAACTATTGAATAGTTAACTGATAAATGCGGAGAGGCGGGGAATTTCTTCAACCCAAACGAGTGGGAGTTTGTACTCACAACATACTGCCAGATTCATAGACGGATGGAAACTTTACTAAGTCCAGAAAGTTAAAGAAAATGTTGACACCAAAGTAAGATACATATCAAACCAGCAAGTGAAGGGTTTAATTATAAAATTGCATTGAATATTGGTTGTTTTGCAATATTTTTAAACTTTGTTGAACTTTCTTAGTGTATATTCTAGTACAACATATGAAAAGTACTAATCAGACATGGGCAGTATCGCAATACTGGTAGAAAAAAAAAAACACTTCGGCAAGTACTAGTACTCGATACTTTTAAGCGTTAATGACTTTCGATATAAACGATACTTCCTGAGCAAGTCAATTGTCATTCAAGGAAGGATCCAAGCGAAAGACTACGTCCAAATCTAGATGTCAGCCGGGAATGTTATGTGCTGGCAACATCGCTAGAAAAGACGTCACATTTTCCAGGAGGTCCCCCCTCCCCCAAAAAAAAAGAGAAAGATAATTTTCGGTATTGGTCAAAGTGTTTAGGTTTGGACCTGAAAGCCAATCTGAAGTAGAAATGAAGTCAGGAATATTTGCCTCCAGCCACTGCTTGCTTGTCGTAGCTTTGTGCTGGGGATGAATCCTGCTGGAAGCTCCAGTTCTGTCCCTGGAAGAGGGTGTTGTTGAGGCTCTTGACCAGTCACACAAGCACTGTCTCCTGGTACACTTTGGCCGATATTTAGACCATTTTCCGCAGAAATTGAGTTCTGTTATGCCCTCGTAGTTCACACCTCATTACACCATGATTGATGTCGGATGATGACCCCTCTGGAACCTTGGAGTATTTTTCACCAGCTTCTCTAGAGGATTTGACATATACCCTGTCATTTTGGGCATTGAAAATCTCAACACTGAACCTTTCCATCACTGAACAGGATTAGACGGTGACGATTTGCTGCGTAGCGCGTGAGTAAGCGCTTTGATTTAAAGTCTCTAAGCTTCATTTTACTTGTCAGGATGTGTACTTTGCGTCCTTTGTAAGTATGGAGTCCAGGTCACTGCTCAACGTGCGAGACACATTGGTGACACGTTTAGCTCAAGCGCATCACTGACTGTCTCCTTACCGGATTTCTGCGCACACGTACTGCCAATGCATTAACCACTTCTGGAGTCCGCACTGTACGTTGTCTTCCTTGACTTGGGCGGTCTTTCACAGTTTGTTTCATTGAACTCCTGGATAGTGTGGTACTCGAACCTTTCGCTAATTTGCAGCTTCTAGAGCGTGTTGAAAATCTCCCCTGGTGATTTTCCTACCTTATGAAGCTCTATCACGGCTACACGATTTTCATACATACCCCATTCCATGGTGAACACAGTACAAACAACTTTCCACTTCTACAGCTCAACTAGCTAAGACTCAAGTTTCATCCCACACTTCGGGAATGTGCAGGCGTTTAGGAGTGGACGTATAGTCTTCCTGAAAAGTTGACAGTATTTATGGTAAGACTAGGTACATTCCGTCGAATGCAGCAGTGGAAAGGCTGTTCAGTGCATCTAGAAATGTTTTCCACTACAAAATAGAACAGTTGTCTGAGGAAATGTTGGACAATCCCTTGTTACTAAAATTCAATTAAAAAAAAACAAACAAACCAAAAAAAAAAAAAAAACCGTAAACATTCTCAAAATAAACAAGTGTAATATCCCACAAGGTATGTTTTGTGTTTGATCTACCTTCGATATCTAAATGAACTATATTAATGATTTTATTGCTAGTGTTTATTTGTTTATTAGTTTTATGACGAACAATAATTGTATATGTAACTTTCTCGTATCAATGGTTTCGTTATATTTGCGTTCGTTAAAGAAACAAAGTCGAAGGATCGAGATACTTTTGAGGAGTATCGCTATCTTTTACTCGTTACTTTGTTAATAAAGTATCGTTTTCGATTTCTAGATAACTTTTTTTCTTGGGAGTATCAGATACTTTTAAACAGAATCTTTTCCATGTCTGATATTAATACAGAACACTTTGTAATTGTATAAAATAGTGATCCAGAGGAAAGTACACTAAAAAAAGGACTTGTTGAGAAGACCGAGACGACTTTACGAGGACAATATTAGAAGGCATCTTCGAGAAGTTCGTGATGAAGACTGTCTTGATCTTGGCCAGGATAGAATTTAGTGGCGAGTGTTTTTAACTACGGCAATGAACTTGCGAGTTCCGTGAGGCATGTCGTTAGTTAATGAAGATGACGTCAGTGTTAGAAAACTTAGATATTGTCATTATTATTTAATTAATAAACTTCATAGGGTAATATGGGGTATCACGTGGTAAATTAGAAGGAAAAACTTATACTGAAATATTAGGGAAACTTCATAAGTCGAAAGTTTTCTTGTAGTCGTGGTAGCTCCAGTTTGTGGACACTACCGATGTTTCCATTGTTTCTCAATATTTAGTGATTGTGCAGAAAGAAAGACATGTGTCTGTTCTTCTTGGGTGTCTGTGCTTTTTGTGCTGTTCCTCCCAAAATCCTCATGTGGTCCAGGTTTATAATTAAAGGGACTAAGGACATACCTTCCATTTAATCCATATGAGTTAACTAAGAGGAAGCAGATACACATCCATAAAATTATTAATTAGTACACTGTTAGCATGGATAGTTTCACGGAGGGGAGTGGTGCTCCCAACTTTGCCGAAGAAAAAAATGATATAAAGATAGTTGTTAGTACGAATATATCTCATTCCCACACTGAAAATCAAATTACACTTAAAATGCATAACATGTCCCGAAAAAAGTTCACAATATGTTCCAGCTTTACCACATTTTTAGTGCACAACATATGAACTGTTGGTGTGCTGATACCAAATTCATGCAGAAAAAATCACTTAATAGTGGAAAATGTACTAAAAGTCGTATGGATAATGTGAACTTCAGGAAATAAGAACTTAATGTATGGAAAATATGCATTTAAAGGTAAGACAATAAAAAGACTCATTAAGCACACAAAAAGCTCACAATTTTTCAGTAGGTTCACATGAAGTTCACATGCGTTATATAAAGTTCATTTTTGATTGTGTTTCTGTGCTTATTGTGCCAGGAGATTTTCTGTGCAGACACTAATGCCGAGTAAAAAGCTATACAGAAAGAATGAAAAATGAACAGCGGATTGGTTGAAATTAAAAAAATCCCTTTCGGTAGGCCTACAGGCTGAAGTGGATCTCGAAGTTTTTTTTTTTTATTTTCAAAAATTCAAATCTCGCCTTATATGAAGATTTGAATCTATTAATTGATTTGGATCAATTAATCGAGAAACTATTAATTGATTTGTAGATTATTCATCAAGAGCTGTTCAACGATACCCCACAAAACATATATATATATGGGCAACGTCCTAGCCGAGCTGGTCTACCGGTTCCCGTAAGATCACCGAAGTCAAGCAGCTCTGGGTCTGGTCAGTGCTTGGACGGGTGACCGTTGCAGTGCTCCAGATGGTGTTGCCTGTGTGGCGTCCACCCAGCGTCGTGAGGCCAATTGGGGAGCTACCTGAATAAAGAGGTAACGATCACAGTTGAGAGTTTCGGCTCTCCTCTCCCAACACGTCTGGTCAGCGTGGGAGCAGTAGACCACCTCCTCCCTCCGGGAGAGGCCTCATCCAGTAGTGGATTGAATATGGCTGTGTATTATATACATATATACACATATATATATACAGGGTAAGTCAAAATGATGTACCCGATTTCATAAATTTATTTTGTGAAATATAATGAACATATCTGAATGTAATACATGTGGTAAGAAGGGTAACTCCCAAAGTTTTTTTCAGTCACATCACAAATGCTCTATGTGAGCACCTCGCGTAACACGACACACATGAAGCCGATAGTCTGTCTCCTGCCAAACCTTGTGTAGTGTGTCACGGTCAATCTCTGCAATGGCTGCTGTGATGCGGGCGCGAAGGTCACCCAATGTTGTTGGAAGTGGTGGTACGTAAACACGATCCTTTATGAAACCCCACAAAAAGAAATCACACGGGGTCAGATCGGGGGAACGAGGTGGCCAACAAATGAACTCTATCCTCCTGAGATGCACGGCCTATCCAGCGCTGTGGCAATGCCTCATTGAGATGATCCCGAACGCTGCCATGGTAATGCGGAGGGGCACCATCCAATTGAAGAATGAAATCTGCACTATCCTCTTCGAGCTGTGGAAGGAGCCATTGTTGCAGCATATCAAGAAAAACATGTCCTGTCACAGTAAGTTCAAGAAAGAAAAAGGGCCCATAAATCCTTTCAGGGGAAATGGCACAAAACACATTCACCTTGGGTGAATCGCGTTGGTGTTCCACAACTGCGTGGGGATTATCAGTTCCCCAGATCCTTACGTTGTGTCTATTCACATTCCCAGAAAGGTGAAACACCGCTTCATCACTGTAACGTAACCTTTCGGCGAACTCATCCTCTTCCATTAACGTAAGAAAATCAGCACAGAAAGACGCTCGAGCAGCATAATCAGTGTCTCTTAAGGCTTGTAGCAGTTGCAAGCGATAGGATTTCATTTGTAAACGTTTCCGCAGAATTCGCCATACAGTTTTCTGTGGCATTTCAAGTTCCCTCGTTGCCCACAGGCCCGGTTCTGTGGACTCCGCACAAAACTGGCGCGAACACGTTCCACTGTCTCTTCCTCAGCTGAAGGACGGCCAGTCGATTTTCGCTTACAGATGCAGCCCGTATCTCTGAATTTTTCATACCACGTACGAATGTTTTTTCCAGTAGGTGGGTCTCTGCCATACTTGGTACGGAAATGCCGTTGAACACTCATCACAGAGTTGTTTACATGGTAATCCAGCACACAGAACGATTTCTGCTCTCCAGTCAGCGCCATTTTCGTTAACTGCTTCCAGCGCCGCGTAGCGGTAGACAATGCAACCACGCGGGACATAAACTAAACTCAACTAAACTTTGAACATTTGCCTTTCCTTGCGCGTAGCTCACATTAAGATATGTTCATTATATTTCACAAAATAAATTTATGAAATCGGGTCCATGATTTTGACTTACCCTGTCGTGTATATATATATATATATATATAGTGAATAAAAAAACAGTGGCGATCACAGTGAGAGCTTCGGCTCTCCTCTCCCAACCCGTCTGGTCAGCGTGGGAGCAGTAGACCAACTCCTCCCTTCGGGGAGAGGCCTCATCCACTAGTGGATTGAATATGGCTGTGATTTATTAGTGATTTATTATATATATATATATATGCGCCCCCAGACCCCCGTAGGGGGTTCGTCCCCAACTTCAGTGCTTTTGAGAGGATGCGCCTCTTTTATCTTAACCAAAATCTCCCTGCAGCACTACACCACCATGGTGTCCATCTGCACCCTCCCACGGGGGACTGCGCCCTCAAAGGTGAGGTTTGCCCCATTTATTGTAACGTACTCTTGGTCATACACCTTCAAAGAAAATTTAGTTTCTCTACCTTCAATGATTTAGAAATTGGGTTTTTGGCGGCCATTTTCGAGCAAGTTGACGACTTTCTTTGAAAGTTTTCTTATTGTCGTGACCTACTTGTGATGGTATACCTTCAAGTAAAATTTCATTTATCCAGCTCAAACGGTGTGCAAAATGGGATTTTGGGCGACCATGGCGACTTTTCCCAAATGGTGTAATATTTCCCTAAACTACTCGTCAGAATGCACCTTTATGCCAAATTTCGTATCTCTAGCTCAAACGGTGTGGAAAATGTTTTTTTTTAGGTCCGCCATTTTGGATCCAAGATGACGTCTTTGCATACATCATGTAATATTTTAGTAACATACAAGTGATAATGTACAGTATTACCAAATTTGATATTTCTAGCTGCAGCCGTTTAGGCTGTGTATTCTATACAACAATGGGTTCGGCGGCCATTTTGGATCCAAAATGGCGACCTATTTTGCTCATTAACAAACTTAACCGAGCTATTAAGCCTAGAAACAACATATAAAAATTTGGTTCAAATATCTTCAAAATTATGGCCGCTAGCGTGTTAATATATAAATATATACTTTCATATCGTACCGATCTCAATAGGTAGATTTTTCTTCGAAATCTACCTAAAAAGGCGATCATCTTGTTTGTTGGCTTGTATCGTCATCTGTGTTTATTTCTGTAGTAGTGTGAAGGAGGTGGTATAGTTCCGAAGCTGTTATGCTGTAGTTTTTTTGTGTTACTAAAGTATAATCAGCCTCGTCAGAAAGCTGTTTTGTTTATGGATTTAAATTTGTAACTTTAAATATTTCAGCATGTACTTTGGACATGTCGTGGAAAATCTTGGAATTGTTATTGTTACTTGTGTAATTGTACTTCCTTTCCAGGTGTGATATAGTGAATGTAAACTTGAAGGAGAAGCCTGAGTGGTTATTTGAGAAGAACGCTGCTGGGAAAGTTCCCGTCTTGGAAGAAGCAGATGGCAAAATAACAGCGGAGAGCCTTGATATTTCTGATTATTTGGATGAAAAGTACCCAGAACCTCCATTATATTCCAAGGATGCTGAACGCAGCAAGAGGGACAAGGAGCTTATGAATCAGTTCGACAAGGTATAGTTTACATCTGATATTAGTATAGTTTAAATCTAGAAAAGGAAAATTTCCTTGAAGTAAGTACGTTATCAATGCATAAGTAGTACGAGGGCCACTATTTATATTTTGAGCCTTGGCAACACTGATTGTATTTAGGCGCCATTTGACGCTTCAGCTGAAACTGTTGGAAAGTCTTGTCGATAGGGAGACGGGCAGAACGGTTACAGCATTCAACCCAGAAACTGTTTACAAAGGTGGTTGAAGTGTCGTTGGAAAGGTCTCTGCGATACGAGTTTCAATCTAGATTATCAATGCTGTTTCCCTATAAGTTACTACTAGGTAAAATCGACAACATTTGAATTTTAATATAAAAATAATCCATAAATTTAACCCATACTTATTTACAGCCAAATATAAGGTATATTTTGATATTAATACGAAGTTATTTATGTATAGAGATACAAATATATTTAAACCCTTGTGAATTAACATACTTAAATAACTAAATGTCCTTGTTATGCTAAATAAACTGTTGATATGTCGAAACACACAACTATCGTCCACGTAATAAAATTCACCACGTCCTTTGAAGGTTGAAACAAATTTAGCTTCCTTATTATTTTGCGGTTACACTTTTAATTTTGTATTATTGTTCTTAATACTGTCGAAGAGTTGGATCATCCTTCTTCCTCTTATTTTCTCCTTTAGTTATAGATTTCGGTAAATAAGTAAAAAAAATGTTCATAACGCGTACCTTAAAAACTATCCAGGACTTCTTCCTTAATGAAATTAAAAAGACCCAAGCTTTCGGATTTGCTTCGAACCCATTTTCAAGAAACTAAAATATGGATTTGGAATATTTAAACAGGTAAACTAATAGAATGAGAGAAACTATTAAAACTTCTATCCATAACATTAGTATCGCATCTAGAACTTCCAAATAATTAAAAAATGTTCTACCAGGACACGTTGACATAGTAATTCAATTGATTCAACAAAGCAGTCATTTTATCGATGGTGGGTTTCATAGCTCTTAAGGTTAACTATTCAAGTCATAACCATCATTGGTGAAACCCACCCCAAGTGTGTTAAAAGACATAAGTAAAGAAAAAAGTAAAGCTAGGAGCCACAGGAGGGGTAAAAGGAGGCTGAGCTGTGGCAGAGGCTCAAGGCAAGTTGTCTGCATGAGGATACTAAATGGCAGGATTGTAAGTATACAAACATGGCGCGCGAATTCAAATCAATTTGCAGAATTGAAAAGAGTAAATGATTCCCTAATATTTATTGCTTTAGTCTGCTTATTCCTTACCCTACACTCGTGTTCGTTAGCTCTTTTATAAATATTTCCTTTGTTTGCCCGGTGTGTTCTTTGCTCCATGTACTAGTTGCTCCATAGATGCCAAAATTCCTCGATTTAACATGATTTTTCTCTTTTAAATTATGCAAGGAGTTGCACGCAAAATACAGAAATAGGAATTCAGTCGATTTTTCTGGTCGTTTTCTAGCATCTGTCTGATTCCTTGATATGTCTTCATTCATTTTTCTTTCTCTGATGTAACAATTCGTTGAAAAAACTGCTGAGAGAATTCATTGAGCATTTGAAGAGGCTCCATTTTCTCTGTAATTGTTACTTGTCTGTTTTTGTGCACATTGATCCATAAGTGTTCATTACTCCTGTATAATATTAGAATATCATCAACATATCGGAAATTATTGATTTCAAGGCAGTTGTTCATCACTTTTGTATGCAGTAGCTCTTTTATCCGGCACATTCGGGATCGTGACCATGCCGGATAATCGAACGTCTATAGTTTTAACGGCTACAAAGCAGGAAACTCTAAACTTAAGTGAACACTGACAATCACGATAAACACTAAGCGAGTAAACACGGTTACAAGGGTCGTAAACATCACTCTATAACTGCATGCGACACAAACATCAAATGACAAAGAAAATGGTGGTTACAGCCTAGCGCAGTGGCGTGACGTTGCTTATAAGGTCAGTGACCGCCCGAGCACAACCTGAAAATGCCGAACACGAGTGGCTCGACCGATGCCGGATAATAGAGCGTGCCGGTTTATAGCATGCTGGATAAAAGAGCGTCTACTGTATTACTAGAATGTCATTAACACAACGGAAATGGTTGATTTCAAGACAGGGATCCTCTAAGATATGACATTTGAAATATATCATCACAAGATTCCCGTAGGTAGACATTATTCTATTTTATATTTTCGTACCGAATGCACAACATTCTGCTTCAAGGCAGGTTTTTAGTCCCTTTTAACATCTTTCTTCCATACTGGACTAATTTTAACTCGATCAGTTTCTCCACTTCGTCACACATTATCAAGAAGTGTGTGGTTGGAATACCTGTTATGCTGCATGCTGGAAGGTGGCACTTCACAATATAGAACGTTGCTTGAATTTATGCAGGCAAGTTTGAGTTTAGCTTTCTTTATTCTCATATTTTATATGGGATAATATTCCCAACTGTTTCTCTTGAGAATAGATTCAGTGAGAATTAAAAAAAAAAGAAAAAAAAAAGTATGTATTCTTTTTCTAAGGAAGAAAAATCGTGAATAGTTTATAGACCTAGAGGTTAGTGCGCTCGCTTTCTGTGCGCGTGCTCATTGGTTCATTTCGCGCTGACATCTATAAAACGAAGTGGTTCGGAGCCCACTTGACCAAAATCTGTACATGCCCTCAGAGGAGCAGAATTGCGCTGTTGCGAAACGTTTGTTCATACCTTTGCTTGCTATTCGCTGTTTTGAACTCTGTTACCTAAACAAGATGTGCTCTACCGAATAAAATCTTCAACTTCGCAATATGTTTTTCTTCCTATTAATAACTCGATGAACACCGTATGCTTGGGTTTTCTTGGGGTTCTCCCGTTTTCTCCCACTTTTCTTCATGTCACCAATTTTCCCATTATCCATTCGGCTTGAGCCATAGCCGTCCAAAACCCTTAAATAAATAAACAAATTCAATCTCTCGATAACTTACGTTTCCTCGACCAAAGGAGGTTAGGTGAATTTTGTTAAACAGAGGATTTTCTTTCAAAATATTAATAGCATCCAAGACAGGATATGCTTTAGATCTCCGACATTACTTTTACAGCAGAGAAAAACTGGAACAAGACTTGTTAAGCTCATGTTCGCACCTCGTGCAGGTACCGGTAAACTGATTCCAATTATTTTTTTGCTTAAAAGTCTACTGAAAGTGAAAAAATTTTCCAAAGGAAGTAAACCACCTTAAATGATAAAAAGTAAGGGCCCCAAAATAATAATAATAATAGTAATAATAATAAAAGTTAAAAGCTTTATTAACTAAATATCTTACCAGCGTCGTGAAATTACTAAAATTGATACAACTTAACAATCCTTAGGTACTGTGTTGTGATTTTGGTTCTAATCACGCACGTGAATAATAAGCATAGGGCGTACTAATCAAGTAGAATTCGAACCATGCTCGGTATTGAATCCGAGACACAATTGAGATCTGCAGATCAATAAGTGATTCAACTCGTCACGAAAGCGACCTCTTCCCATCGCTCTATCTTACCTCCACGGTAGTTGGACTGCAGAACTTTGCCTGAAATTCAGGTAACGAATCTTACATCAATTACTTAACGAGGGAGAGAGGAAGGTACTCGTTAGTGTGACTCAAAGTGGCGTGGATGTTTCGCAAGATTAACAAAAACTCATACTTCAAACCTCTGCATTCCTGAAATAGTCAAGGAACTTTATAACGTACGGCGACTGGTACTTATCGCTACAGAAACATCCTTCACCATTACAACACTAGTGAGCATTGCTAAATGTGCAACCGAAATAGTTGCGAATTCACATATCCTCAGCTAAAGTCTGCAAGCACTCCAGCCATTTTTCATACATTTTCTCTAGTTGACGTTGGAAGTAGCATCTCCTTTTGCCACCTACTCTACCACTGTTCCGTAATATCACAGAAATGACAAAACAGTATGCTGCGGGTTCAAAACTACTGACTTCGAATAACAACCTGCACTATCATGTCGCTAATTTCAAGGAAATTGTAACATTTTGAGTGCATAAGTGTTGTAAATTATTGTGTTCATTGTGTATGTAACTTGTAGCGCATTTTGAAGACTGTTTACCTTTGTTTTGAAAATTATTTTTCTTCAATATTGTTTCCTGGACTGTCTCCAATGCTTCTTCCTCAGTAAGTAACTTCGTATAGAACTAAATTTGTTCAGATCCACACAGGCTTGTAGTCAGCTGAAAACCGTAGGGAAGGGTTTTGTATGTAAAGTATTGATAAAGGGACTATGAAAAATTTAGAGGGCTGAGCCCCCTTGGATACAGGCTTGGGTCCATACTTCGTAAGACTTCCAATCTTTTCTGGTCTCACTTTAAATACTGGACGCTTTTCCTCCACCTTCAGTTTGAAACCATTATACTCGATTCACTGTTAATAGCGGCTTATGTAAGGCTGAAGCTAAGTTATAGTCGGATCCTTTACTTTTCGTGTCACTAACTCGGTGTAGTCAGCTTTCACACACCAAGCAAATTGCAGTTACTTTAATCTCTGGTATCAGTCAGTTATTTAAATTCCTTTTGTCGTTAGGCTTTTCAAGTCGCATGAAAATCTTAAGTAAAACTTGGTGGACTTAAGAGTAAGTGGAATTGTATGCTCTAGCTCTGGACCGGTTTTAATTCAAATATAATTTATCGACTTAAAAGAATTATGTAACGCAGAACACCTGTTTCATAAGAGATTTCTAACTCTCCACATAAAAATCCCAGTCAATCATACATCTGTTACATTTTAAAGGACCATGGTTTGAAATAGTTAGTAACATGAATGTGCGCTCAGTGTGTTAGTGTGCATTTCGATCCACGTGTCCCCATATTGTTCAAAATAGAATGAAACTTACTTACCTAGGACACGCGACGGGAATTCCAAATCTACGATATTTCGTTTAGTCCACTGAACTTCGTTAGTTGAGTTGCCGAGAAGTGCCGTATTTATCTTACGGTGAAATATGTGATTTTTTTTTTTTGTAATTTTATCTTACTCAAATTGTTTCACTATGTTATGTGGGTAGTGATGCAGTCTTGTTTTACAGGTCCGGCCACTCTAAACAAGAGTAATGCTCATACAACGTTAGGCTGTTAGGTCGTTAGGTGTTCCTTTCAAGTGCACAAAATTAGAAGTCTGTTGTTATACTGGAAAACTAAAACAAAACAAAAATAAATACTAGTTCCGAGAATTCTGGGAAAAGGAAACTACTGAGCATCAGTACATAAATACTATCGTATGGTTCAAGAGAAAATAATCGGTAACGACGTCAGCTAGTTACATAAAGCATCGGAACATCAGTGCTCGAATCTTTGCTTCTACTTCCGGAATTTTATGTTCCTTGGACATATTTACGAATCGATGCAATTTCATTGTAGGTAGTGCATATTCTCGAGATTTGTGACTTCGTCATTATATTGTCCTTGTCTTTTTGCAGTGAAGAGACCAGTGTTGTCTACGCGAGTTTTTAATGACGGGAGAAGAAAGTGTAAAAAATGACACTAAAAGTCTGTCCAATCTAAGCCATTTTGAATTATTTTCCTAAGAAATAACAGATAGAAATGATACGATACGCCTTTCCTCTAACGAACATAAGCATAGTACATTTTCTCAAATGTAGAAATGTTCAACTTTCTTCCCATGCTTGTTACAATTACTACCATTTTAAAAGCTTCATTTGTAATATTAATTATGTGGCTGTTAAACGCTAATTTCATATGAAACGTGACACCAAACTCTGTAACTTTGTCGGGCCTACTTAATTCATACTTATTGAATTTAATAATTAAATCGATTAATCGTTTTATTTCAAGTAAATGATAAAACTTTGTATTGACTGAAAGTTGATTGATAGCGCACCAAGGAGCAAAGTTGTCTACACTATGTAGTTGTTTTATGGCACCTTCTGTGGAATGAATTTTAGCCTATATTTTGAGGTCATCCGCAAATCTCACTTTCATTATCCGGTACGAATTCCGGTAGGTCATTAATGAACATAAGGAATAACAACGGTCCAAGATTCGAGCCTTGCGGGACTCCTGGCAGTGCTGTATATTCATCAAATTTGTATTCCTGAAATAGAACAGACTGTCTCCGATTAGTTAGATAAGAGCACATGAACCTAATCAAGGATGGAGAGAAGTAATAGTGATTTAGTTTATCTAGTAGTACATTGTGATTAGCTCTGTCAAACGCCTTTTCAAATTCAGTGTGATTCACTTCGACTTGCTTTCCTACATTCAAAGAGTTTGCAATATAATCTGTAACAATTGCAAGGTTCGTTACCGTAGATTTCTTTTAATGAAACAAAGCCATGTTATTTAGTTCCGATAACTAGCCTCACATAATTGATAATTTGTTGATGCACAATCTGTTGAAAGACTTTTGCAAAGAGTGGTAAGATTGCTATATAGTCCTGTGGTTGTTAATTTCTCGTCTGTCGTTTGGTTTAGGTATAGGACAAGCTAAAGCAGATTTGAATTTATTAGTGAAAACACATGTTTTTAGTGCCAAGTTGAACGCAATCAATAGGGAAAAATTTAAATAAATCAATTCATCCTTTGACTATAGAGGAGAGTATGCCATCAGGTCCATCTTTCGTTTCGGATATTTTAGATTCTTGATAGCCTTTTTTTTTATTTCATTCAAATGTGTTTGGTCAACAGAAGTATTCCAATTTCTTCATAACGCCTAGAATTACTATCAAAAATTACTGAACAGTTGAGAAGAGAATACAAATACCGATTGCAAATACTGTGCAAAACGTATTAGCTTATTTCTTCATTGTTACTCAAATCACGACCTCTCAATTTTAATATAATTGTTTTGTTTTTAATAAATCCCAACAGTTGACCTTGGACCCTTATTGGTATTATTTTCATAATTTGATAAAAAGGTCTTATAGGCAATATTTTTTTGTCTCATGATTACTACCCTACGCAATCGAACAAATTCCTGATAGTAGGATTTTGAATTTTCAATTTATATGTAGACTTTATGGAATAAATTGGTTTAACATTGAGTTTCCTAATGTCTTTAATAAACCAGCACGGATATTTTTGGACAGAATTGACGGATATTTTTGGACAGAATTGACGGATATTTTTGGACAGAATTGACTGATATTTTTGGACAGAATTGACTG
>JAGDQP010034564.1:8014-20038 GCA_022664845.1 Lepisma saccharinum | reverse complement strand
GTTTGACTTTTAAATTTACCACTCTAAAATTCCGGTTCATCATTGTACAGGGATTCATAATGTTTGTTTCCTCTAAGACAAAGTGCATGCATGACACGCATTTGTTTTGAGTCACAGGTTTCTTTGATGTTCTTGTGATTTCATCAGATCACCCTCTTTCCATGCGTTTCCATTCTTTTCACATTCTATAAATTTGTCAGTGGGACTAAATATGTGGCCAGTTGACGAATTTAGAAACACAGGTCAGGAAGGGTAGTAAGTAACATATTTACATTACTTCAACATCCTATACGCAGACGTTTTGGAGAAGAACGATAACTAAAATTCAGAACGATAACCGAATCGCGGTTAACCGAATTACCGGATTAACCGAATCACGACGCAGTAGCCGGCCGGGTGGTCAAGCGGTCTGCGGCGGTAGGCCATCAGCTCGAAAGTCCCGGGTTCGAGCCGCGGCAGGGGCATAGGTGTGGATTTTAACTGGTTTTAAATGGACGAATCCTGACGGGACGAAGTCCAAACTTACTAGACTGGCCCATATAAAAATAAAGTTTAAAAAAGTTTTTACCCTACGTAGTAAAAAATATTTATTTTTTTTAATTTTAGCATTTTCTTGATAGTAAATTTGATTTCTTCTCTTTTGTGAATGAATTATCTGAAAAATCCTTACAATGTTCAGTAAAAATACACTACAGTAATTATAGTATTAAATTATAGTAGAGGGCCTATATTTAGAAAATCGTTTAGTTTACTTTAAAGTATAGTTGTTCTTTTATCATGTATTACAGTATTAAACTAGAGTGTGTAACTCACTATGTTTCCTATTATTTTGATGTGTAACTCACACTATATTTCCTGTTTATTCTATCAAATTCGGTTAAACGAGACTTTAGTGTATTTGCAATTAGCGAGTGTCAAACTTCTCTTAAACCTTAAGAGTTTTATGCCTTCTATTGTCATATGCAGTTTATTTGTAATTGGTTGAATATTTCCTCTCGTGTTGCGCGATTATGAATTTAAAAATTGAATGTTGTTTATGTGGACTCCCATTTAGATTAATGGCTTAATCTATTTAATACCTTGAGAGTAATACACTCTATAATAATTTCAAGTTTCAATTGAATCGGTATAAATGTTAATAAGTGATGCGCGAATATATATATATATATATATATATATATATATATATATATATATTTTCGTATGGATTAATGTATTCACTCACTAATTTTGGCTGGAATGTTTAAGTCGTTCTCAAGTAGTTTCCAAAAATGTTTATGGAATGTGTGTTACCATGGAAGCTACAATCAGAAAACATGCATGTAACTTTTACACGGATATCCTTCTAATGCGGATAAGGTTTCACGCTATGGTGTCATATTTAATTATTTATATACATATATAGCAGGATATACTAAAAAGTGTTTTTTTTCTCTACACAATAACTTCTTGATAACTGTTTGTGTTAACAATTGCTTAATTTAAAAATTGTTTTTGTATTGATAATTAATAAAATACGAGTGCTTTGCGTAAAAGTGAATAAGTGGAAATATTGCGAGAAATAATCTGAGAAATAATGCTATGCTTGTTGTAAGTCGTCATACGAGAACCGCGGATAGCGTACCTGTGTCTGAGCGAAGCTTTTTAGACGACCAAAATATTATATTCATATCGCATCCAGTTTAAATTTCAAGCAAACCAATATGTATATTTAATTACATATTACAGAATGGATTTTGTAACTATTGCAATAGCAAACAGCACTTCTAAGAACGCATCTTAAAAGTCTCATGTATTATTTCAACTCCTGTGATAAATTCCCGCCATGCTTTGCAGCTCCTGGAAGTCAGTAATACGAGATAATCGAGAGGTTACGAATTCGGAATAAATTGTCTCATTTTAGTAGCATTTAACCCTGGTTTACCTCAGTCACGAAAAAAATAAACAGGAAATAAAGTTGAAGTCGCTTCTGTTTGCGACTACCTAATTCCGAAAAACAGAATTATGAATACGTGCTGTAGAATTTTCTACATCTGAATGTTTGAATGTAAGTTATGACTTTTCATAAAAAATGGCGACTTTTGTGGTTCATACCACTGGCACAAGAGTTGATAGAAAAGTTGAGAAATGAATTTCTCTTACACTTAATTGTAAACTATAAAATATTGTCAACCAATTACGTTGACATTTACCTGGAGATCAGCTCTGAAATCCTGAAATTATCTTACATTTCCTGAAACACATGAAACATTGCAACGTTCCTAAGACATATTTGAAATTTCATGTGCTGTTAGGCAACATACGATCAGAAGTCTGCATTCTTAAATGCAGTTTATATGCTTTTCCCCAGTCAGTTATTTAGGTATGTGGTTAAATATATAATAATTTTGTTTGTTGTTCATTCTGAGATTACTAACAAGGACAACAACTCGACCGAGAACAAGTCCGCTATGTGTACACACTATAATAACCATGAATCACTTCAAATACAACCTACAAAACCTCAAGTAAACATAACCACTGGACTATGGCTATCAGGATCTCTAGGATATACATTAGAACAGATCACAAAACCGATCAAAGAACAAATTACAGAACCATGTGCATCCAGATAGATTTCATTCCTTACCGCGAAATTGGAACCTCCGTCCCAGCCACGCATAGCGACGACTATAGCCTTAATAATGAAACATTACATAGAAAAAAACTCTCCTCTTCTGAGACGAACCGTATTTCTTTTATGGCAGTTGGCTAAAAGCTACATTTTGCTGCAAGTGGTGAAACATTTAAAGGTTAGTAGCGTGTTCTTTTATTGTTACTTAGTTTTAGAAACTTGTTTCTACGACGCGAAATGAAGAACTGCTAGCGACCAGAAAGGAGAATCGCAACAAAAATTTGTACCTACTTTAATACGATTACGGGATGCGACGTCTTCATTCGCTTTCAACATACTTTAGAAACGCTTTGCACGTTCTGCAGAGAGTAATATATCTTCTTTTATTTTATTTTCCTTTCCTTTCTTTTGTCGAATGCCATGACATGACAGCGTTTGCTCTCATCCCGGCTTGAAACTCCAGACATACTTTTTTCTATTGATCAAGAAACAGTCTAGAAGACAGTTCACTTTAAAGCGTTTGTCCGTGACTTCAAAGACGACAAAAAGAAGAAAGCATTCAAAATTTGATTTCTATTTCATCTGCTGCTGACTGTAAAAGCATATAATTTTCATGCTTCTAACTTTAAGAGATTTGACAGAAGTGGATGAATTATGTTCGACTTTGCTTGTGACAGATATGAGAGGATAGTTAAAATATTTGAAGATTCTGGACCAAAACGTACAGACAATTAAATTGACATGCTACCAATAACATGCCATGTCTCAGGTGAATTAAAAAAGAGAGAGAGAGAGAGAGAGAGAAAATATTTGAGACCACGGTTCCTCAAACTATGGAACACGTACGTGAAACTTCAAATACTAGTATGTGAGTTTGGCGTGAAAATAAACCGTAAATATATAACTTACTGTGTGACTTACGGAACTCTCGCAAGTTCATTGCCACAGTAACAAACGTTTGCAATAGCAAGATCAAGCAAATTTTCATTACAAAAAACTACTTCTCGAAGACCCCTTTTAATATTGTCCTCCCAAACTTCGTCTTGATCTTCCTAACGGTCTCTTCACATCCGACTTTCCAAACAAGATGGAATATAGTCTTCGTTTTTCTCCCATCCGAGCTACATGGACTGCCCTTCTTAGTCGTCGCGATTTCATTATTCTGACAATATCGGGTGGTCGTAAAGTCCGTAAAGTTCTTCATTACGCATTCCCCTCTATTCTTCAGTTATCTCGTCCCTTTTTGGACCGTATATCTTTCTCAACACCTCATTTTCTAACACTCGTAATTTATGTTCGTCTGCTATAGGGTCGTTCTCCAACTTTCGCAACCGTAAAGTATTACCGGCAGAATAATCATTCTGATTATTTTCAATCTCAATTTCCTTGATATTAATCGCGAAGTTAGGAATTTCTGGACTGAATAGAAACATAGGTTGCCCGATACTAAGTACCTTTTTATTTCTTCCATGACCTCGTTTTTGCTTGTTAGATATGCTCCTAAGTATTTACATTTGTTTACTTTGTCTATGTTCGCATTCTTAATTGTTAGGTATCTATTTCCATTCTTCCCAGTGTTTCCCTTATTATCATGTATTTTGTTTTTACTACGTTTACCTGTAGACCTATTTCATCCCAAGATTCTACTAAGACATAGGTGTTAGTGTGTACTGCATCTAGATCGCCCATTACTAAATCTGCATCATCCGCGTACACGAAGTTGATTCAATCCATTCAGTGTTAGTTCCTTTCTGTCCTCTTTCATTTCTAAAATCGCATATACTAAAACAAAATTAAACAGTAGTGGTGACAAGGTATCACCTTGCTACAATCTGTTGCGAATTTTGAAACTATTTGACATATTATTGCCTATCCATACTCTGCTTATGGGGTTGATGAGACACATCCTCCCTACTTGAATCTATTTTTTTTTTTAGAATTCCAAATCGTTCGTAGATATTCTATAACTTTTCCCTTTTGATTGAATCATAAGTTTTCTTAAAATCAATGAATAACTGTTGAAGTGTCCCATTGTATTTCCATTTATTTTCCAAGATTAGTCTCAGGATGAGAATCTGATCTAAAGTGGATCTATTTCTTCTATATCCACATTGTTGATCTCCAATTATTTTTCATCTACGTATTCACTTAGGCGAGTTACTAGTATATTATTTCATACTTAATAACAATACTTATTGGGAGTAATGAGATTATGGGGTTATTATAACAGTCCCATTTATCGCCCTTTTTTATAAACCGGAACTATATTATTGAGGT
This sequence comes from Lepisma saccharinum, assembly GCA_022664845.1. NCBI lineage: Eukaryota > Metazoa > Arthropoda > Insecta > Zygentoma > Lepismatidae > Lepisma > Lepisma saccharinum. The sequence continues at coordinate 15,147 of JAGDQP010034564.1, read as the reverse complement.
TTTCCATTCCTTTGGAAGCTCCTCCTTTCTCCATATCGCAGTTATCAATTTATGCAGCTCCTTGATTAGTGTAGTTCCTCCCGTTTTAATTAAATCGGCTGGAATATTGTTTATCCCCGGTGATTTGAATATTTTAAAACTTCTTCATTTCGACCTCGATCTCGCTAGGTTCTGGTACCGCACGATTCTGCGATATAGATTTCGAATTCCTCTATTTGTTCTCCGTTTTGAACATTAAGAAGTTTGTCGAAAAAACTTTCCCACACATCGACAATTTTAGTCGGATCCGCCTGAAGATTTCCGCGTCCATTTCTAATCATCCCTAACCTATTCTTAACGAATTTACCTCTTTGTACAGTTTTGCATGTTACTCCTCAACCTTCTGTCAGATATTCTCGGTATTTTTTTCTGAAGCCGCTTGTGGCGTTGCGTTTCGAGTTACTTTTGTGGTTGGTATTTGTTTAGCTTTTATTACTTAGCCATCGCTGCCTTGCTTGTTCCCGTTCCTCATAAGATTTAAGGCATTCTTCATCAACCCAAGACTTGTTTTTTCTGCTGTTTCTTCTCACCTACACGTTTCTTCGCTGCGCTCTTCACTGTATCATGAATTACCTTCCGCTTGTTAACATTAATTTCACTATTAATTTCATCTTTATTACTACTCGAGTGTAAATATATAACTGACCTAATACATTTTCAATCAGTGAGCGAAGGAGTAAGTGAAGTTCAGGACAAGTTTCTTCAAAACTGACACATTCACAATGAAACCCATGTAAGAAAAGAGGTAGGAGATAGATATCACAAGTTTGATTTCATTAATTCAGCACTGAAAATATCCTGGCACAAAAAGTACACAAAAACGTCACTAAAAATGAATTTTGTGTGAACGCATGTGAACTTTATGTGAACCTAACGAAAACTTGTGAACTATTTGTGTTCACAATGTGTCTTTTTGTTAGCTTCCGGCCCAAGGTGCACATTTTGTACACATTAACTTCATATTTACTTTAGTTCACATTATCTCTCCTTCGTTTTGAGTTCACTTTAAGTACATTTGCGAATATTAAGTGAACGCTTTGTGCATAAATTGTGTACACCAGAAGTGCATATAATATGCACTAAAATGTGCTAAAACTGGAAACATTGTGAACTTTTCTCGGGACATACTCTGAACTTTTTGTATACTTTAGGTGTACTTGTATTTTCAGTTATACGATAAGAACATAACTCCAATTATAAGCATGTGTTAGCAGCAAGCAAAATAAATTAAGTATTTCTAATGAGTCATTCCCTCACAAATCTTTAGGGAAACCAGGGGCAAAACTCAGTCAGGGTAACCGGCGCCGAAGATCGATTCTGGGACCTCCTGATTACAACGCAAGCACGCTATCGACTGTTCTACCTCATCGATATGATCACTAGCAGCAATATAGAGGTTTCCATATACAATTTTAAATATCAGCATGGAAAATTCCGTAATTATTTCGCTGTACGACGAAAGCATGAGTTCCGGTTTAGTGGAATGTATGTCTAAATGTTATAAATACCCTGTATCACACTTTCATTGTGAAGCTCTTCTGTAAAGAACTACTGGAGTTAAAATTACAGTATACAAGGTAATCAAAAACGTTCCTTCCGTTTTTGATATTCAAAAACAGAAAAGTATACAGAAATTGAACCCTTAGTCCTGAAAGTTTTCCCCATTGCCATCCAGCATCTTTGCCAACATTCCTGCAGCTGCGCAATGTCCTGGTCGTAAAACTTGGGGTCTTGGACCCACCCAAAGTAGGCCGTGAGTGCCTGTCACAAGTTTACCTCCTTGGCGAAAGGTTTCCCATAAAGGTAGTTGTCCAAGGAATAGAAAAGGCGATACGCTGGTGGCACAAGGTCTGGGGAGTACAATGGAGGGTACATTGTCTCCCAGCCAAGACACTGTATAATATCCAAGGATTTTGCTTAAAAGTGAGCGACCTTTGAATTATATTGATTCTAGAATTATATTACATACAAGGCCGTGTTTGTCAGATAGGCACACGAAAGTTAATCCGTGATAACAGGATTTCTCATTGAATATGCTCATTAACAACTTTGTGTAAGACGAGGAGGTCGTCAATGACTGAACATGCGTGGGATGATTTTATATTCAATATTCTCATTACATTTTCATTGGAGAATGAATGCTCGTAATTTAGATACTGTGAGTCGAATTCATATCCGAATCTTAGTATTGTAGGTGGGATATACCCTGAACTATGTGAGCGGGAACCTATCAGAATGTCGAAGTGTCAGAACGTCAAAACTGGAAAACGGTCAGAACGCCAACAATAACGCAAGGTCTTTGAAACAAGAAACAAAATTGACATTTTTATCTTTAATAGTATATCAGTGATTATTTTTTTTTTTCAGGGAAACGGATAGATCTGCACATTTACGAGGATTTGGGTTTTAATTCCAGATATCTTACCAGATATCGAATTTAGATATAGTCATCTTGAAGAAACACTTAAATTTATTATTAAATATCTCTCTCTCTCTCTCTCTCTCTCTCATTCTCTCTCTCTCTCCCTCTCTTTGTGTGTGTTCTTATATTAATGTCATGTTGTATTGGATTATCCCACAAGTAATGCTGTTTTTTTCCATTGGCGTGGAAACGAAGCCGTGCGACTCGTGATGGGCCTGCGAGATTTGCGCTGTATGGAGCAGTTAATTATGTATTCATACGCGGATAAGTTGTTGGGCACTGACACGTGTTTGATCATAGCAACATGTGAAAACAAAAAGACATACGACATGCTATATGAGTTCCCGTAGCGACAATACATATAAATGCCGTAAATCAGGGGTTTGCAGCCTACTGCCCACGGGTTGTATTCAATTCGGGTAGCGACTTAAACAGGATTCGAAACAAATAAAAAAATAGTTACTATATTGTTCATTGGACCTAAAACAACAATTTATACCAGCAGAAGAAGTATTTTGATTATTTAATATTACACTGACTAGGGATAAGATAAAGATAAAATGAATTGTATGGGCGGTAACAGCACTATCACTGACTAGGGAATTAGTCAGCTAACCAAAAAGGTTGGAGACTCCTGCGGTTCATGGGAATCTTGATATCTGCAAATGTCAGAGATTGTTTACAAAGCCTGGAACACTAGATTAAACCACATTGTTGTTATCATTTAATATTCTTAAACATTTTCCTAATTTAGTTTTATAATTTAATTGGTTTTCTTGTTACATGATCAGTTGCCAATAGACTACTAACAGTTATATTACTACTACTACAAATACTACTACTACTACTACCACCACTGCTGCTCCCACTACTTTTCCACAACTACTACTTCTACTACTGCAACTAATACTATCAGCACTATAACTACTAGTAGATCGGCAATGTAGCTCGGATGGGAGAAATACGAAGACTATATTCCATATTGGTTGGAAAACCGATGGAAAGAGACCATTGGGATGACTGAGATGACACTGGAAGGACAATACTAGAGGAATCTTCAAGAAGTGTGTTTTTGTGATGAAAACTGGCTTGCTCTTGCCCAGAATAGAGTCGTATGGTAATCATTCGTTACTGCGGCGATGCATTTGCAAGTTCCGTAAGCCATAGAGTAAATAAGTAATTATTTAGCACTTATTTTGTACATTTAAAACTTATCCCAAAAATACCTTGAATCTGAAGATGTGGGAGCATCTTTTGAACATTAAATAACTAAGCATCTAACATTCTGGCATCTTATCGATCCTTGAAAATTTCTCTCTATAGTTGCTGGTTAGTGAGTATCAAAAGATTGAAAAGCATTGGTATAGATTACCGCCTAAAATATATGTACATGGTTAAAAAAAACGTATATGAAAGATGGGTTTTCTATGAGGTCACACGTTTATTGGCAGAAAGTCCCCACTGGTAGATTATTATCATCCTGTCCCATCAAGGGTACGAATTACCGGATTAATGAAATATGTTTCATTATATAGATTCAAGCGCATATTGGACTGAAAACTACTGTGTAATTGTAGTGTATTTAAAAAACGATGTATTTATTACTCCGATGAGAAAATACTGTTGTAAGCCCCTTAAACTATAGGGCAGAGAACTGGAAGGTTTTAACAACATACTATGTAATGTATATTGTACGTATAACAATTTGAACTGTGCTTTCTGCCTTCCCGACAGAAGGACGCACACTCCACATAATAAAAACGGTTTCTTAAAATTGAGAAAGGTTCTTATATATGCACGGAGGAACACCTTTCTTAGAAATGAGATATCCAAATTCTTATTTAATTGAAAATAAGATGATGTTGATTTTCTTATTTTCAAATCATTATTGTCATTTTAAATTAAATGAGAATGTTGATATCATAATTCAAAGAAAAAATTGTTTCTCAATGCACTAATATTTTTTTTTTTCATATTTTATAAAGCCGTTCTTTGCCGTACAGATTTCTATAGTAACGCTCTCAACTTATAACGTCACCAGTACGTATGGAATACCATTGGAATCACAGGACTACAATACCATTGAAATCAGAGTATGTTGCTACAATCTTTTAGTCTTAGTTCTATTAAATGTTAGTTAATAACAACCTTTGAACCTTTGACTCGGGCCGCCTCTGTCTTTATTTCGTCATTATTTACCTTCAACTTTCATTCAGTGAACATTAAATATAGGATAAAGCAGTATTTTGTGGTATTTTTTGTGTAGTCAAGAAAACAAGACAATGACAATACATTAATTTTCCAATACTAAATAAGCTTCTGATTTCCATAAAAATTTTAATTAACCAAGTTCCACCTACAGCCGAGATTATTAATGAAATAGTCTGATGCAGTGATGAATATAGTACGAAAAGTAGACGACTGGTGTTAGAAATTTCCAGTTCACTTCCATAAGCTTAAAATACTACGTTTGACCTACCGCACAGGCACATAGAAGGAAATGAAAGTACCATTTAGTTTTTTTTGCACAATATGAGAAAACGATAGAAAATGCTCTTACATCATGTTCTGGATCTTTCGACACTTCATTTATTTTATTTTGGAACAGGTTGCGAATCAGACTTTTTCTTTACGAAAAACATTCGTTCGTTGGTCGTCATTTACAACAGCTGTTGGTTCTGTTAAGCGATGAAGAATTGTTTCAACATTTGTCCCGAAGTCTTGCTGCTTTTTCTCCCGTGATGGGAATGAGTACCTTCTTTTTCGTTGCTATCACTCCCGTTCCTCTTAACTTCCAGACGAAGTTTTTCATATTTTTTTCTTTTTTTAAAATTATTTTCTCTTTTCAACGTTTTCAAATGCTTGGTAGATGTGTGTGTCAGATCTTTTTGCCAGGTTTCAACACATGGCAATCAAAAAGAAAGAAAAAAAAAACTACACGTACCACAAAGTCTTTGAATGAACATCAGTGCCATTCAAATGTAAATCAAATTGTATTCACTATTAGATTAGGGAAGTTTGGAAACTTTTTATGGATTAGACACTCACCTGATTTAAGCGTGTCACAACTCTAAATGGTCACTTACCTAGACAAGCACTATTCCCGACGGCAGACAAGAGACTGTAGGGGAAAAACTGCCCTTAACCTGCTGAAACTAAATAAAATTCTAAGTAAGTATGGCCGGCAGCACAATTCAAAGCTATGTGTCTCTCTAGTGCCGTTACGAAATCCGAGAACGTAACTACAAGACCACTGGCGTTGCGTATTAAAAACAATATATAAACAAGTCAGCTTTCTTCAAAGGTTTTGAAATTATTATTTCATTCATTTATTACTTTGAAAGTTTCATTATACTATTAACTTTTTCCATTTGTAGTGAGTTTCTAAGTTTAGTGTAGTGTACATTTCAGTTCCAAAGAAAGCCCAGCTATAAAATGATTTAATGTGAGCACCAAATACAAGTGATCAAGGGGTTACGGCCGAGGACTTCGGGTCAGCAGAGGAAGATATCATATGTAGGTTCGAGTACTGCTGTCGGCCATGCTGTCTAAGTCTTCCAGAGATATACTCAGTTTAACCAGGAGAATGACGGTACGGTACCTTCATAAAAATAGGAACAATCTTCTCTTTCCTTGCTTAATGGAGAGTGATCTTCAACGGGGGGGGGGGAGATCCTTTAGACGTGACAGGATTTGGCTATAGTTCCCAGTGTGACCCACACATAAGTAAAACCCATACAATTAATTTTATCTTATCTTATCTAACATAAGTAAAAAAAATAGCCTACATCTCTCTATGTGTCTACGCTCGTGTGACTCTATCAAGCTATAGCTATGTTGCTGTACATAAGCTCCATTCCTTAATAGTATCATTAATTATTGCATCTCCACAATATCCAGGGTCTCTCGGAAGAGTTATAATTCTTCGTATTATTTACAAAAAAATAATCTTCAGTTTAGGATATTTATTCCTCCATTTTCCTTAAAAATACAGCTCCTTCTTTAACTTACTACTTTCTTTTGAATATGAGTCTATCATTGCTTCCACCATGCAGTCAAGGCCGTCAAAAGCAAGGGAAAACTAGATTCTATTTTGGCGTTCTGATGAATAAGTATAGTATTTTCTGTACATCTGAAGACTAAACGTGACTTTATACATACATTAAACAAACAGGTTACCTCATTCTATAAGGAGACATCAATATGAACTCGATTCACAAGAACGCACGGTATGTACGTTCATACTACGATTCTAGCTATGAACTGAATATAGTCGCCGTCGACCAATCAGAAGTGAGAATCAGACCGAAGCTATTTATAGAAACGGACAATAAAATGAAAGAACAAATATTGCCTAACAGAACAGAGTTACCACTACAAATAATTAAGAAAACTGAAACTAAACCTAATAATCTCTTTGCATATCAATAGATTATAAATAAATATTGCAAATATGTAGACGTAACATCTTACTCTCTCTCTCTCTCTCTCTCTCTCTCTCTCTCTGAAAAAAAGTAAATGAAACTACAAAAATCTAGAAAAGTACTTACCTATTACATCACAGTTTATATTAACTAAAGCGTTAAGACATTGGATGTAGTTCATGATCCTTCTATTCGGTAAATAGTGATGTACAAAGTTTCCAGGTAATGAAAAACATACCTTGTTCTAA